>JZLH01S0624509.1:0-66309 GCA_001188425.1 Eucidaris tribuloides | reverse complement strand
GACATGGGACTACTCCATCGTAATCCTTAACCTAAATTCTGTCTCGTTTCGAAATAACATAATGTACGTGGTTATAAATTGGTCCCCTAATGGCGTCTGTGAAATATTGGCGCCATGAATATTTGATGTTTTCTTTTGCATTGCATGACGTTTCAACGTGGTAATGATCCATGAAATTGTACGTGTCTTCTGTAGTACTTAACATATATTATTCAAATAAGAACAAAATTTGATGTATAATTTTTTGTCGCCAACGATATTTTACCCATGGGACGCACTATTCATTTTTTTTATGTCAAGAAGCAAAACGCTAACTGCAGTGGTGCTCGATAGCTTTAATAGATTTGTCCTTGTTTGTATTCATGTAATGTGTATAACGATATCTATATGTATAGGGAAGTTTTCATGATTACCTATCACGCTATGTTAAATGCATGATATACCACATCTAAAATGTCCAGTGGACCTGCACTGTCTTAAAGGGTTTCTTCATTTAGTTCTTTTCTCTATCATGTCTATGACTTCTGACCTCATGTTGACTGAATAGGTGACATTATGAATTATCATCAATTTTCCGTATTATATCGTGTCACGTAAGCAGTACAAAACAGACCTATCTTTAATAATCGTGCTTTAGTTAGTAAACTGCCGTAATTCGACTACACATAGCCTTTAAAACGAAAAGCTAATTATGTATAATTGAAATAACTGAATACCAACATAACTAAGTAAGAAAGTAACTAACTATAATACCTAACTAACTAAGTAAGTAACTAACTTAACTTACTAACTAACTAACTAATTAATTAAAATGAATGCTTGGATTTTTTTTAGTTGCTCGGATATTCAGCTGTTTTGTATGTTTGTTTGTTTGTTTGTTTGTTTTTTGCGTGGACAAATTACACTGCAAAATATGCGGTGTTCCATTCCCGTGTGGTCTTGAATTTCAACATTCCGGGTCTCATATTAATACAGCAAAATCACTTTAAACAACAAAACTTTGCCCTTTAACGCCGATGATTTTGAAATTCAATTTCATTATGTGGTATGTAGCCAATGTCTGGTATTACAGCTAAGTTAAAAACCAACTTTATTTGTAGTGCAAAGAGAACAATAGGGAGTGTGAGTAAATCGGACATAGAAAATCAGAAAAGAGAAGAATTGGGCAATGTGAAAGGTGAACGAGACAAGTAAATCACAATTAAAAGGTAAAATTAGAAAAGTGCAACAAGTTACTGTAAAAGGAGTGTTTTTGAAAAAGCGAATAACACTTGAAAAACACACATTCTTGTTAATACTTTGTAGACATGTTCAGAGGCTAAAAGTATTGTGTCAAATCAATATAAAAAATCTATCCAATTTCTAGGAATCAATCATCTTTAACATGCATTTTCTAGACACGCCTTTGCTATCATTTTCTAAACATACAGTGCACAGATTGATTGACAACCCTAGTTATTGAAGTACCAATATAGCTTACAATGTGCATGCACGCACGTACACATAATTAGGCCTCTGATGGTAACAAACATACGTCTATGTACGAATGTATGGATATATGTGAAGATGATGCACATCTGAGTGTACGTGCCGGGTGACGTTCATCTGAAATATCAGTCATGTCAGTAATTTGAATTTCTGAGAATTCGAGGTATCGGATTAGAGCATTTTCAACAGATGAGTACGTACATCCTTTGGAGAAACTGTGATTTAAGACTCATAAATTCCAGTGATTTTATGCATTTAATGGATCAATGCATCCAATTTCTATCATTAAATGACACGAAGGATGTTTCATTCAAGAGGAGAATACCCCTATTGGTTTGGTCTTAAAGTGATAGGCTAACATTGTGGAGCTTCAATTTAAAAAAATTGTCAAACTTTGATATCTGAGCTACAAAGTAGTGTTCAAATGGACAAATAAACACCCTAGAATACAAAAGTTCGGAAAGTTACACTGCCAATGGCAAGTTATGCGTGAATAAGCAATTAAAACTCGGTGCGAGTTTTAATAGCCTAGGTGTACACACAGTAAGTCTATGGGAGGAAATGGGCAAGTGAATCTGGTCAACTTACGATTTTCACTTTTTTAAAGCACTAAATAATCATTTTGAAATACAATTTTTTCAGGGCTTCATTTTTAGACCTCATCAAAGACACTGGTAGCATGGGGAATCATGTGGCTCAGATTTTTTTAACTGTGGTAAATGTTAGCCAATACCTTTTAATCTACTTTTTGCATTTTTCAAATAATTCAAACTGATAATCATACAGGGTATAATATTCTTATTCCATTTAGTTGCAATTTCCGTGACCAAGTCCTAATATTTCTTTGGCGTTTCTTGGAATACCATTTGTGTCATTTATATTCGCTAAAATGCTTAAAGACACAGGCTAACATTGTGTAGCTTCAAATTTGAAAAAAAAAATGTCAAACTTTGGGATGTGAGCTATATAGTCCTGTTTGAATGGACAAATAAAGAACCTAGAATACAAAACTTTGGAAATTTATGCTGTCACTGGCAAGATATAAATGACTAAACAATTGGTACTCGGGCCGAGTAAAAAATAGCCTAGATATGAAGAGCTTATTTCCAAAAGGGGGTAGATCCATTTTCATCAAATGTGACTTTTTTACGTCAATCTATACAATTTTAGTAGCACTATCAGATAACAAAAACGAAAAGTTGAAATTCCCCCCAAAAAGTGGTAAAAAAATGGGCAATAAAAATGTATTTATTTCCAAAAGGGGGTAGATCCATTTCAGTTTATTTCCAAAAGGGGCTAGATCCAACACATAAAACTAAAGAAAATTCAAACAAAATAAATAAAAAATCAGATATTTTTTGTAAGTGTGGTTTTACATTTGCATTGTCGGGTTCCTTGTTTGGCTAAGTTGGTTTTACTCGAAAACCTTGCAATGCGTATTAATTTGATAAATTCATTTTTCGTAGAATGGTATTGGATCTACCCCCTTTTGGAAATAAACTAGAGTTTGTTTCCAAAAGGGGGTACATTTAGTTTTTATCAAATTTCATTTTTCTGTCAAAATCCATATAATTTTAGCAGCTGTATAACATACACAAATGAGAAGGTGAAATTCAAGCTAAAAGTTCTAAAAATGACAACTAAAAATGACTTTTACTTTCAAAATGGCGTACATCCATTTATTTTATTTCCAAAAGGGGGTAGATCCCCAAAAATGAAAAATAAAACCAAACGTTTATAAAAATTGAAAACTCACAGATTTTTTCTAAGTGTGGTTTTACATTAGAATTGTGGGGCACAATTTGGTGTAAAGTTGGTTTTACGCAGAAATATTGGAATATGGGTAAATTAAAAAACCTTATTTTTCTCAGAATGGTGAATTGTGGATCTAGCCCCTTTTGGAAATAAACTCTTCATATACGCACAGTACGTCTATGGGAGGAAATGGGCAGATGAATCCGGTGAACTTACGATTTACACCTTTTAAAGCACTAAATAATTGTTTTGATTTTTTTTTTATAGGGCTTCAGTTTAAGATCTTATCAAAGACACTTAGGGCATAGAGAATTATGTAGCTCACAGTTTTCTCAAACTGTGATTTACGTAGATTTTTTTTAAATAAAAACTGCCCGACTGACAGACGACACGACGATAACAGAAATGAAATATATCTGACCCTTGGGGTGCACATCTAATTCATTGCACACTTAGAGGTGCAATCAACTGAGGTGCTGATATTGTGACATTAATGTGCACCGCAAATCCACCCTTATTTCTTGGTGTAAACGGGGTCATGCGAACACCGGCACAATAGCTTTCATTTCCTTTCCATAAATTTCAGAGACACAAACGTGTGGCGGAATCTTCCAGAAAGACCATAAAGACACAAATCAGAGTAAAAAAGAAAAGAAAAAAAACTGACTCGGGGAAGGAGTGACATTATCGACTCGTTAAAAATAAGAGTGTGGGATATCTCAAGCATCTCTGAAAGAGCCAAAAGGGGCAGTCCAATATAGAGTGGGCGGAAGGAGTAATGGCTGTACATAAAAAGGCAGAGAAATCAGGCAAGAAGAGAGAGGCATACGCCACCACTGCCCCCCCCCCCACCTCACCAACATGAGTACTATCACTGGAGGGAGAGAGAAATTACAAGCATAATTAACTAGACAGCGGAAAGAAAAAGACGAACTCTTATCAAAACTGGGGCTGCAATTTGCTCTTCCATCTAATTTCTCCTTGAGGCATGTCAACTGTATACACACTGCGAGCAGTGCGAAAACTCGCGCGGAATGAAGGCGAGCCAGTGTGTTAAAGGAGAGTCTCCAGTAATCGTCAGTTGTTTTGAATGGAAGCAGAAAAACTATAGGAAATTCATTGAAAGTTTGATAAAACTCTGGCAAACGTTAATAGAGTATTCAATTATGATAATTATTGTGATCGTTACAAATTGATAACATAGTAATGTTCTTAGCGAACAAGCTTTCATTTATTTTGTGCACAAAATGCAACTAAACTTGATGTTCTCTGAGACATGTACCAAATTTTTTTTTCGTCTGTTCATACTAGCATCCCTTTTTATGTGGTCTTCGAAGTACTATTCGTGAATAATATAATAAAATTGCGCAATATTCTATTTACAAAGCTAATGGGAGTTGTCCACAGTAGATGTCGATAAGTTGAAAGTGTTGTAACGATCATCGGCATTGTAGAAAAAATCTAATCCATTTTTTTTCCTATCTGACTGATTTTTGTGTGTGTATTTTTGTGTTTGTGTGTGTGTGTGTGTGTGTGTGTGTGTGTGTGTGTGTGTGTGTGTGTGTGTGTGTGTGTGTGTGTGTGTGTGTGTGTGTGTGTGTGTGTGTGTGTGTGTGTGTGTGTGTGTGTGTGTGTGTGTGTATGTGTGTGTGTGTGTGTGTGTGTGTGCGTAACATAATAGATGTGTGCACTTCCGAATAGACCAAGGTACCCGTTGCCAATCCCTCCTCTATGTTGTAAAAAGATTGAGATCGCCAATGTTATTTGTTGATGTTTATGTTCTCTTCACTAATTGATTGTAAAAGATGTGGCTACATTAAGGTATACAGGTATATTTTACAGGTGGGTTCGATTTCTTGTTCATTTTCTTTATTGTATTCGTTTCATTTCACTTTAAAAAGGTAAAATGTTTATGAAATCATAGGTATAGCAATACAACAATATTGGGGTTAATTGTACAGCATTCTCATCACCCTGGCTTAGATGATGGGGCACGATCACACGTTTATCAAATATTTGATGTCTTGTTTTGGGGCTGGGAAGCCCCATCTCCCTGGTTGTGAGAAGGCTTTTATTCATAGATGCATTCCAATGTGTCTTGCATTATACCAGTTTACCCTTTTAAGGAACCGTGGTGTTAAAATCAATACCCCGGCTTTTGCCGAGTATAGAACGTGGTGTTAAAGTTCAACATTTTGGGAGTAAAAGATGATACTCTTGGTGTTAGAAGTGAAATCATTGGTGTTAAAATCACATCGAAATGTTAAGATACAACACCGAACAACATAACACCAGATGCAAACTTGCAGTCCCTTGAAAAAAAAAGTATATAATTTACAAGATACACGAAAAGAAGCCCGTTCTGCTTTCTCGCGTGGGAGTGACAGATTTAACACCTGCCGTCATTAAAATACTCTTAGACGCTGCTAGTTAATTCTTTTATCAAGTGGCAATTAATTAGACTGTCACACCATAGTCAGCTGCGGTGAGCTTAAGTGGCTCGGTGTAGGCAAGGGTGGGATAACGCAGAAACCCGAAGGCATCGAGCCCCGCAGTTCGAGGTATGAGCGCAGTTCCGTGATGATCGTGCCATTAAAATTCGATCATGTGAAATTGAAAACATAACGAGGGTAAAGAACGAAACGTGATAACCTGAACAGTAGGTAATTATAATTAAAGGCATCATATATTTTTGGGGTTTCTTAATGGTGAATTATTTTCTTAGACAGACGTATATCATCCATAAATGCCCTGAAAATCACACGCTCTGACATGTTTCACTTTGTAAATATTTGTGAAAACTAGAAAAGACAAGGGCCCTAAAGTTTTGCCATACGTAATGTACATAATGGCAATATCCATTGGTTAAAATCTAAAAACTTACATGTATTTATAAACCCTATTTTTCGGTCTAATTTTCATGTCAGATTCTGAATGATGTGTATCATGGCAAATCATATTCTGTGAAATTTTGATGAAAAATTTGTCTGATCGGCCAACACAATTCTTTGTCTTTTATATTCATTTGGCTGAATTTTCAATTTCATTTATGATAAAAGTCATCTTACATAAATACTTGGATTACAAGCCGAAGTCATTAATTCTTGTCTTTTTAACGGAAAATCATCTATGAATATAATTCCATATCAACACTTCTAAACGAATTTCATGTTATCTATGAATGATGGTTTCAATATTACATTTCTTTTCTTTTCTGAATTTCATAAATTTATTCAAAAATTCCAGTTTAAGGGAAAAACAAATATGATTTCAAATCGGAAAATGATACAATGCTGTTTGCGGCAATAATAATCGCCCCTCCCCTTTTCACTGCCAAGATCTACACAAACAAATATTTCCCCAAATTCAAAACAAATTTGTAAGTATTAACTCACAGGGCTCATAAGATTTCAATTTCTGATAAAATTATGCATCGTTTAAAAAAGGGAACAAAATTGGAATGATCCAGTGTTGGCAATATCTTAATCCACAATCACGACAGTGCTGGAATATACTCTTTTATATCAACTGCTGATCAAAATGTAAATTTTTACGGTTTCAAGATATTGAAATATATTCACGATATTTTATATTTTGAGACTGATTTACTTGAAATTGTTTGGTTTAATCGTGTATGTTCATTAGTCAATTTGAATTAAAGTTTAATTTCAGTTTACGCGGATGGTAAAAGGACGTTAGCACATGATGTCAATGGGCGTGAACAGTCACTTTATTCTAAACTTTAAAATATTGGCTAATTTGATATTTTGCACTTAAGTAACTGGCAGCAGGGTCTCGAACTAAATCACCATACTTTGATATCAGGAGAAGTTGATTTTCAAGATAGACGCAATTTAATGCTGGTGAAACGTAACTCCTGATGGTAGGTTACTGTAGTCCCTTCCGTCGTACAGCCACTTAAAGGTAAGTTATATGTGAAATCTACGAAAGGGTATTATGTTTAGAACGACTCTACTTGATATGACAAAATGCTACAGAAGTATGCATTAAATGCCTTCAAAGATAATCTAATCTGGTTTAATTAAATTTTCCTTTCATCAGTATTTCTCTCATATCTGTGATATTGTAGAGTGTTTTGTGCTTTTCGTTGATATCTTTGTACATTTGGTATTTTAGTGACATCTGTTAATTTCTTTCGTAATGTAACACGTAGCCTACCGTAATTCATTAAACATGTTAAACCTTGTATTTTCCTGCAATCAGGGTGTACAGTTTTTGTGATTGATGTTTCGTGCGTTGTTGATAAATGATGAAATATGTTCTATGAAATTATGGAAACAACACAAGAATATAACCCATAACTCGACACAAAAAGTTTCATATATTTTCAGACTGATTTTATTTAATAGGAACAAGTTAATTGACATAAAACAGGAACAGAGAATGTGATCACAATATTATGACTTGCCAATACCATTTAAATGCTTTCAGTGGTTCCAAACAGTGTTGATTTTATGCATTTTGATACAGTTTTCCAGGAAACTTAATGCAGATTGACAATTACACACTGTCAAGTGGCTCAGAGACTCCTTTTTACACCCGTAACGCATTCTTAATACATAACTAACATTGTTATAAGCTATGAATGATATCGTTAATGTGTGCTTGTATATACCCGTGCTTTATAGATACACAACACAAACGTCGGCTTTGAATCACACTCTTGGTTTAATAGAGTACCACACGCCCGGGTTTTTAAAATTACACCAATAAGTTTATTATAACACAAACGAGTGCAAAAAAAATTAGACCACATTTGTAAAATAACAACGTTACGTGTTGAAATAACACAGAAAACTTAACACCAATGTGAAATTCATGGTGGTGTCCCGTATTAACAACAGGGACATATTGCCTAAAACTTTAACCGGAGAAATTTCTCTGGTTAAATATGAACACCCTGGTTAGCGTGATTTTACCAACCATTTTCTCATATAGGAAAAAAAAAGTTTTTCTCTAGTTAATGTTTTTTTTTGCGATAGGCCCTATGGGTGTAATTTCAACACCGAGGTTCTTTGCTATGTAGTGTCTGCACGCTAAGATCATTCTTTGTAATCACGAGTAGATGTGGAACCAGCACCGTTTTGAACATTGAACATTAGGTATGTATAAATAAAACAGCCTCTAAAAGATATCTATACATTTAAAGTCAAAACGATATAATGAACATAAAATATTTTTTTCATTATTATACAAACAACTTTCGTTATAAACACATGCCTGTACAATGTACATGACCAGCACGTACAAGATCTGTAATACTGTACAACTTGCTATTTCTACAACCCAACGGAAGTATGTATGATTGAGTATGTATGTATGTATGTATGTATGTATGCATGTACGTCCGTATGTATGTGTCTGTGTGAATGTTTATGGTAAGTGCACATCAGTCTATGTGTCATCACTCACACAATTGACCCGTTAAACACTACGAACGAGATATCTCGTGGTGGAGTCTATGGAAATGCGTGTTATCGCAAACTCAAATCGTCTCCAACGGGTTAATGAAGTATCCGACCAGAAATGGCTTTTATCTACCTCCTGTCTAAAACGACAATTTATCTGCAATACAATTTCCGATGACCTTCGAATTTGATGAAAGAAACGATAGAAACTGCTCGTCTCCACTACTCGAATATATTTTGAAATCCCCTTAAATGCACCTGCGAACAAAATTGATTTTAATCTGTTCCGGCCGTTGTGACGTAAATGGATTCGATGATTTGGTTCAGTAACGTCGCATTTTCAAATATCTTTGGTAGGGAATGGGAAAGGCAATATCGTATAACCCGTTAAAATGAAAGGTCGCTAATGCCACGGAGTTTAAATGTACCTTCTCATTTTCAATGTCTTTCTTTTTCTATTGTAAACCGTAGAGGATGCAAAAACAACAGTTATCAAAATAAAAAAAAATGTATAAATGAAACATTAAACATCAATGACTCATAATTTGTGACACGTGATCGAATATACATAATGGAAACGAGTTTAATAGTGTGGGAAGTTCATTCAAGATCATAAATTTAGTCTAAATGGCAACGGTGATTAGGATGGCATTCAGTGTCCGGGCTTTTAATTAACTATGTACACGCATTAATCGTCATGATTGACTCGCAAAGAACTGATCGATGGAATGCAATTAACAACAGTCTGCATTCCGCGACAGTGACGTGTATTATCTCTCCCCCACCTCCACTCCCTCTCTCTCTCTCTTTTCCTGATTAGAAGTCGCACTACCACGTCGCTCAAAATAGATGTGTGTTGGTTCAGACAGTCTCTGTCGAGACACCTCATTATGAGAAATGCTAATGACAAACAGCAAGCATGTCGATAAAAGATCAATGCTTCTAACACCAGATCGCATCGCTCAGAAAATAACGTAGAATGGTTCTAACACTCTATCGCATCGCTCAGAAAGTGACGTAGAATGCAAAGAGCAGATGAAAAACCAACAACAGTTGGTTCGCCCGCTGTGTGTGACCGACAAGGTCTACAGAGCAGATAATGGCGCGCGACCGTGTCGAGCAAACAACCAAGGGCAGAGATGTCACGTGATGGAATGATGTCATAGGCCCCCAGCGTCGTCTGATGAATCAGTGAGAGTGTTGTAAATGAATGGCGCAGCAAACACTGTGTCAGGAAGTTCATGGTGAGACTGATGTGTCACGGCGTACAATTTATGCAAATTTAAATATTTCAATCGTTCAATTAATTACCACTGATTGATTAATACATCACACAAATACAACTAATACTATCACCTGTGAAAGCGAACGCCTTTAAATCGCATATCATTAAGGAATCCATGATTTTGTTTACTATAAAACACTCTTATATTATATACATATTTTTGCCTTTAATCGGAAGACCCAATGCGTTATATTAAATTCTTGTTTGTTTAATGAAGTGCCTGACTTTATACAACTGAAATGAATTTGGATGTGTGCTCTTAATAATATCAAGTAAACTCTTAATCTTAAGATTTACGTTACAAAAGAGAAATTAAAAAAAAACATGATGGTCTTTGACTCAATTTGTATGTATTCAAGCAATTGTAACTCCTTCTTTAATTTGTTAAATGCCCTAAAGAAACTGACCTGGTGATAAAAAAATGCATGTACTTGTTTTTTTTTTCTACTTCTCCTTTCTTTTTTTTTTTGGTCCGTGTTACGAACACATTGGTAACTATCTTAAGGCATTATATACAACTCCTTTTAGCTTTTATTTCACGTATCCAAGGCGAACACAATACACTTTCAGTAGAAGTGCTGGTACAGTATTGTATACACGCTTCGGAAAATGTTTACTTTAAACACTTACTATAAGAGGCTAGACAGTGTCCTCTTATTTAGGTTACAATATAAACACGAATGCGTGCATTTTCGTCGTTTATAGACACGTACACTTACTGATATTGATAGCAGGAGATGAGGTGAGATGAGGTATGTTTCACTTCTTACTTGATCAAATAAAGATCTACGTGTTCATTGGCATAAAATTGTCTTTTCTCACGAAACACAAAATCACGAAAGGTTAATTGATTGCGTGACTACACTGCACAATTGGTGTTAAATTTAACGTCCATGGTGTTGCCCAAAAATGATTTTAAATTTCAAACTTTTTGGCAATACAATAAAACTCTAGGTTTTTGAAGCGATTCTTTAGGAAAATAAAAAATAGCTATTTGAAAGGCAACATCATATCATGTTGCAAAACATTATCCAGATTAATGTCTGTGATAAAACATAGATATCAAGGGCGTAGGCTGGGGGGTGCACTGGGTGCACGTGCACCACCCCCCCCCCCCCCCGCCAGAGCCAAAGGAGTTCCGCCCCTGGCAAGCAAAAAGAAATTTTCACCACCTTTTCTGCTTTCAACGTCTGATTTTCTCAACTTTAGTTCCACCTCCCTAAGATGTGCACCTCCCCACACCAAGTTAGTTCCACCTCCGCAAGATGTGCACCTCCCCCCCCATGCCCAAACCAGCCTACGCCCCTGGATATCCGGTTGGCATAGCAATAGGATTGATTTTACAAAAAGGAAAAAATCCTGTTAAATAACCAGAGTTTTCTTCGGTAAATATCTTATGAAGCAGGTATCTGATATCTTTATATTTGCCAAACTCACGGGTGTTGCATTTCACATCAAGTTTTCATTTGTGAACCATGAAACTACACACACTAATCGTGGCATAGTGGTTTTCACTAAGGTCTTATAAGTTGAAACATAATTCCAACATTAAATGCCCTTTGCTAACGGACAGCCCATCCGCAGATAGGATGACATGGTGCAAACAGCCTTAACATTAAGCACGAATATGCATTATTTTAGTGCCCATTATGTAGCACCCAGACCCCACGTGAAAAAAGGAGTGTTGTTGTATTAAAGGTTAGTGACATGATTGGAAACACTTGAAAATGCCTCAAGAACCAAATGAGTTGAAATATATACCAACTATACACCAGCTGGAGTGGATCTCCCAGCGGGAAGGATTTGTCTGCAATTTGTTTACTTAAGGAGAATCAACATTAAAAACACTATATAACACTGTGGAAGACCCGTTTAAAAAATTGTCGAATTTTGCTATCTGACATATCTGACATTGTTTGCATGGACAAATAAACACCCTAGAACACAAAAGTTTGGACAGTTATGCTGTCACTAGTACAATATGTGCAGATACAAATTGGCACATTAATTTTATATTGGGCGATAGGAAATTCTGCAACACAGCAGTCTATAGAGAAAAGCTGGAATGGTGTCTCAATGATTTTCACTTTTTTAAAGCACTTAATGATTGTTTTACACTGCAATTTTTTCAGGGCTTCATTTTTAGACCGTATCAATGACACAAGTAGCATGGGAATCATGTAGCTCAGATTTTTTAAACTGGAAACATTGTTATACAATGCCTTTAAGTCTATCGGGGCACGATAAAAACAAGACCCATAGAGAGCCACACAGCAGGTTTGCTTGTCTGGAGGGTTATTGACATTACTTATTTTAGAATGAGTCAACGTTTGACTACTAAATTTTTACTGGAGAATCCTTGCATAGTTTACTTGATTCTAGAGTAGTTTCAGCCCAAGTTGAGGACTACCCACAATCATGTCATTTACCTTTAATATCACACAGCCAAGCTGTTTACAGAAATCGTGGGGAATATCTATACCTCATTTGTATCATTCAAGTATAAAAAGAAAATGCGCTGTTTTATTCTGACTCGAATTCTCGACACTGGAGCTGTAATGTACATCAACATGGAGAGCCACTGTCTATAAAACGTGTAAGAGAAAAAAAAATCCATACTTAAACTATTTATCTAAGAGCATGACAATTATCTCCATCACTGAGTTTGGAAAAACAAAACTGAGAGCAGTTACACGCAGCGCATGGTTAGCATGAATAGTAATGACAACCTATTTTGTTTGTTATATAAACACTTGCTGTTTACCCTTAAGCGTGACATGCTCACGATTATCCTAACCTCCGTCCGTGAAATACGTATACTTCATGGGATATGGCCTATTAAAAGCTGTCAAGCTGAATTTGAGTTTTCAACTTAACCCTTTGCTTACAATGGCCAGCTTCTGTCACAGTCGATTAACTTACACAGTAGTATCAATAGTATCTTCCTTTTAATAACTTGGTTCTTATTGGTATTAGAACCTACCACTGGGTGTGCCATACATTTTCGTGTCATATCAATAAGAACAAGATACACCCTCTTTTTCTGTATATCAAAGTGACCTACAAAGGATTGACTTTTACTGTACGTAGTGCATGATGACGTGACATAACCTTATATCCATTTTCTTGAGGAGGGGTCCCCTCATGTAGCTGTTTCAACACAGACATAAATTGGGTTAAAGACTCATCTTTACCTATCCACAATGGTTTTACCTTTGAGAGCTAAATCTGGAATTTGGATAGAAGAAAATATAGCTTCAATCTTGGCAGAAATTTATATACCATGGATTTTTTTTTCGACGTGTTTCCACAATTCATTCGGATTTCGGAAGTTAATTCATAATCAATACACCTTTAATCACTGTGATGCCATGCGTACCATTATCTCGCATTTCATTTTCATAACTTGTTCGTAAGACTCGATATGCCATGCAGTTATTCTCAGAGTGATAGAATGCTGTACATCAAAAACCAAGAGGTTTATGCATGAATATTGTACGACTGTCTGAGTGATATTATCATCATCGACATACATTCTAACTCTGCGACCCTACCCAGGGTCTCACCTAAGCCCCATGGGCACTGATAGCAGAGGACATATGGGCGCATCGCACATGACGCCATGAATATTCCGTAGTGGAAAAATCAATATATTACCGAGTTGTCTAAAATGAGTAGTCAGCCATGTGCGGTAAAAAAAAATCGAAAGACTGCAATCTTTAAACATTTATAGAGATGTCATAGACACTATTTCTTGCTTATGGTTGTGTTTGGATTATTTAAAATGATTGCAGATATTTAAATGGAAGCACTAATTACTTTGACGTGCCCAAACAAGCTACGCCAACGTAAAGAACAGGGCAATAATACGGAATTATAAATCATGATGCAAAATGTCATAAATTATACTCTGGTATAGGTGTAAACTGCAGGCCGTGTCGAACAAACCTCACATTGAACTGAACAACACAGTAGGTCAACACCAAATATTAAAAGTGTACACTTTAAACAATTTGTCAATTAATAGTCAATGTATAGTGACGTGTTAAATTAAGTTCATCTTTTTTTACAAGGATCAGGACCTAACCAGACTTTTTTAACTGAGCTCTTTTGTTGAAATTATTACATGACATGGTTTCTGTGACCTTGATTTAAAAAGGGAAATTACGTATATTAAGGAACCACCGTCAGCTCAATTGATGTTTAAGCCGAAACAAATGCCAAGAAAGCAAACATCCTCATGCTGTGCAAAGTGTGCTGAGAATTTAGTTCGCAAAAATGTGTCTAGGAAAAGTATGTTCACATTTTTTGCAAATTTGACGCCAATGTTAAGTGAATTGATACACAATTAGCCTTTGAACTTATTAACAAATACATATCAGGAATGTTTTTATAAAAGCGCCTCTTCGCTAAACACATTCTCTAATTTTGTAACACTTTGGCATCTACTCAAGATAGGTATTGAATCCAACGTTTCGTGATTTGACTTATGATTGTAAGCCTTTGAACATATTTTGACAATAACAGCAAGCACCCGTAAAGAGAATCGATTACCTGGTAAACAAGGTGTTTACCGTAAACTTCACAATTTTGTAACACGTTGTCATCTACAGAAGATAGCCTGTGCTGTAGATTAGGGCGCAGTTTAAAATCTAATCCTTTCGAATACCGACTGATTTCTCTTTGGTGTTTTCATCTAATGTTATTCATGCTATAGTATAATGCAGTAGTATTCCCTCAACATAGAACAATCGTCTTTAATAAATCATTTCTTTCAATAACAATTATATCATTTTATTCCTCGGCCGATCAATTGAAGGCCCTAAATTATGGGAAATCAATCACCCATAGAGTAAATACTAGTCCTAAAATACAGGTACATATTAAGGAGTATGTATCGTTGCAGTACCATGGCATTTACAGACTGCAAAATGAAAAAAAAGGCGTTTTATAACGCGACTAAACTTAGTTACCGTTACAATGTGGAAAACATTGGTGTCACATTATTTTCTTCTATAATTTCACTCAAAATACGGCCTGGTTCCATTCTGTCTTACCAGTTGACCTCTTAGATCCATGCCCTGTCAATCATTATTCGGGAAAGGTTGTTGATGGGCAGTTCATTATGAACTAGGCTCGTAGCCTTTAAGTTTCCTTCTTCAGCCAACATATCAGTACTGGATTTTAAGCGTTACTGTTGCACCTCTTGTTGTTCCGTTGGAGTATGTTGCGTTACCTCCTCCTGTCTCGCAAGCCACTCTCGGACTAACCGGTCAGGGGACACCTTGGCCTCGTGAATCAGTCTATCTCCGCCCGTGACGTATGTCGCGCGAAAGGCTTTCTCATAGAGTCCTTCGTAGGAATCCACGCCTTCCGACAGAAGACTTACCCTGGACCCCGTCCTGGAATCCGATGGGGTGGAAACCCGTGCAGATTGTAGGGATAAATGACTAGGACATCGACAGGTGAAATTTGGATGTATCAAGCAACAGTCATCAATCGTACCGCCTCGCAGATCGGAACACGACTTGCTTAGCGGATTGTGGGCGGCGGGTTCAAGGTGCTAGCAGAGGTGGAAATCGCCCGGGCTGATCCGGCCGGGCTGCGGTCAGCGTTCCGGTCCTTTCGGACATGTAAGCTGCAGCATGCGGATCCTAGACCGGCATCGCCGTTAGCATTCGAGTCCAGCGACTGGGAGGCAGCATGATTATCAAGCAACGCTAGCGAAACTGGTCGTTGCTTTTGGCGCTTCGGGAGTAGACTGGGGAGGTTGGGTTGCTGACCCGGCGCCTCGTCCGTCACACTTCCGTTCGTTGCTATCGTAGGTGGGTTGAATTCAAGGTTCGCCATCAGTTGAGAGCAGTTGAACGAATCTGTATCAGATGACGAGTTTTGCGAGTACGTTGAATGCGAGCGAAACTTCTGCCTAATCCTTGGTGAGGCAGTGGTTGAACTGCTTGTTGATTTAACGTTCTTTCTCTCGATTTTGGGCGAAATATTCTGACCCTGTCGCGGGTCAAACGCTCTCAACCAACCGATATCGTCTTTCTTCTCGAGAGCCGAGTTGGCGCTCTACGTTCTCGAAGAAGCGACTACGCCTGCAGAATCGCGGAGAGCAATACACACTGAGCCGTTGTTCTCGTAATTGTACTACACTGGTGACGCCTTCGCGCGCAGGCGACATGGTAAAAACGACTAACGCAGATATATCACACGGCTGTATGGGTCTCGTGTGTCTAGTTCCGCTAACAAGTGTGGTAATATAACCCGGATAATGTTCCGATCGTAGGTAATTAACCAACGCACCAAACGCGGCGTCTAACACGGCCAACTCATCCACCGTATTCCGTCAGGAGGCTCTATAATTCTAGACAAAATAAAAGCGTGTATGCTGTGTTCAGTCCGAAAACGCTATTAACGAGATGTCGCGAAAGCGCTGAATGCGCATTCAGTTGATCGATTACACCGGTAATATCAACAACAGGAAAATTATAAGTGTGATAGTCTAACACTCGTGCATAAATTGACGTCAGCTATTAAACTGCCGGTCAATAGACGAGGCTGCAATACAAATTGACGAGCGTGAATAACGCGTCACGTGAGATTAAACACTGTACTTGACGGAGCATAAGGAACGGGTGATTCCGAAAATGTTTATTCAAGGATTCCAAGAATGTCTGTTCAATTAAAGCGAGTCAAGAGAGTCGGGTCGAGAATGTGTAATCAGTTTCACCACAAGACTTAGCAATGACGAGAGCATTACATATTCCCCGAACTCATAGAATCCTTCTTTTCTAATGCGTACTTCCAGGTGAACTAATGGCATCGTGTAGTAATCACAAAGTAATTACTGCATTTGTGTAGGATTTATTTTTAGGATGAAGGCTGTGGAAAACTTAATTACTCATCAGAAGTAATGAATCCAAGATTTCAGATTGGTAGGCGTCTTAAATGCAGCTCTCTTTACATCGTAGACATACCGCAATAATCAAACTCGTAGACGATGACTGTAGTTGGTATAAATACTTCGCAATCTGAGTGCAGTAATAAAACGTTGAAATAAAATCAGAGTATGGTTTTTGGGCGATTGTTCTTTACATGTTTGAATCCAATTTCAAACTGACCATCGGAATTCAGCAGGTTAATTCACACTTTCTCATCACTGACAATTAAATCCAAGGGTGACTTTCACACAACGGTGGTTTAAACTTATTTTCTTCACAATCTATTCAAGCAATAATACAAGACAGTTCCCTTTGTCGTTTGCTCCGATTTACATCGCGTCTTGTCAACGCCTCCTTAGTGCGGTGATTGATAGCAAGCAATATGCACTGCAGACGGGATAAAATGAAATGAAATTCATCACATCACAAGCTTGCAATGTTCAATGAACGCTCTGTATTCAGCACATCCATCACAGACTCACAATGTATACGTAAACTCCATCCAATGTGAGCGCTTCTTGTTGCCCGTATGATACACCTAACTGCTTTACCACAGTAGATAGCATTCGTCTTGCGAAGACGTGCGTATTGCACAAATGGATGTCTGCCGGACCATGTACGCCGTATAAAAGGAACGATCGGAGAGGCTTCAGTAATAAGCGCACGAGACGAGGTCTGCGTAATTACAATGCGTGACGTGATGGATGGTGTGTTGAACTCGGGGGACAGTGCTGCAGGTGTTTTTGTCCGGTTCACCAATGTCGAGCTTCGCTAATGCACAGTCACTGACACTCGCAATTTGCCCGTGGGGAATTATGATAATTCCGATTGTATTGATTTTACCGTGAGCGGGCGCTGTACTTGGAAAATCAGAGCGGGATAAAAGCTCCGAGGAAATAAATTAGCGATGGTTTTGTAACTACTGAAAAACATTTATCTGATTATTTTTTTTAAAGACTGCGAATATGAAGGTGAAGGTGTAAAATTATATGTCCTACGAAAAGGATGACCAAAATTAAATGAACTGTTGGGATTTTGCTGAGCACAAACGCATGTTAATCTCCATCGCAAATAGTGGGCGGGCGGCTGAATAATACAGATGGACGGGAAACAAACGAACAGAAGTCAAACAAAATGACATTCATCACAATTGATGTTTGCCAGGAGTGTGCAGCTTAGACAGGAGTTCTTTGAAGATCTGGTGTTTTCGTGTAGAATGGAAGGACACTCGACTTGACATAAGACACAAACACATTGATTCTGAGAAGTTCTCGTAATTTATCCTTGTAACATCTGATTGGTTGGAGACTTATGACGTATATCGGCTGCGTTCGTCGTGTTCCTACGCTTTAATTAAATTATATGTTCTCCGAAACAATTCTGTTCTTGAGTACTTTCTTGATATAATTATGGATTCTCATGTCATAGGCGAAAACAAATAAGTTAATTAATCGACTTCGAAGATAAAAGGTAAAGGCTATCATTATGGAACTTCAGTTAAAAAAACCCTGTCAAATTCTGATGATTGGGCTACATAATAGCACTTGTATAAACATCCTAGCATACAAAAGTTTGAAATGTTATGGTGCCACTGGCATGGTATGAATGAATAAACAAATCTGTAATCCTCCCAATAAATTAGTCACACAGTTGTCTATGGGAGAAAGTAAACAAGGTCATCAAAAGGTCACACTAGATTTTTCCCTGTTTTAAAGCACTAAATGATCATTTTGAAGTACAATGTTTTTCAGGCTTCCTTTTTTTAGACGTTATCAAAGACACTTAGAACATGGAGAATTATGTAGCTATATGTTAAACTGTGGCCAATGTTGAACTGTGTCTTTAATGAATAAAAAAGAAAAACACCAAGTTGCCAACGTGTGTATTGTAAAGAAGTAGACTAATAACATTATCTATGTTAGAAACCGTTTTATGTAATCAACCTATCATATTATGTTATTGAATATTGGAAGAAACATTTCACAAAGAAACAAAGCTGCCAAATGGCAGATTTTTTTTCTTATGCAGACCCGTTGTAATGCACACACATCCACCCATATACACACATACATCCATGTCCCAGAAAAAAAAGTCCCTCTCGTAGACAAGAGAATAATTACCAAAATCTGGTTTGGTACTAAATTAAGTTTACATATTTATAAAGCTCATTTTATTTTCTAACTTCTGTGAAAATTTCATTGGTCTCGCTTTATTGGTTTCGAATACACAGTCCATTATGTAACAACAGTGCTTGTCAGTCCATTCAAAGTTTGCAGTGCTTCATCAATGCATCACCCTAAATGGTAATCAGGTGGAAGGATGTGCAGGAGAACAATAAAGGTTTACAAGCTGGACATTGAAGGACAAACTTTAAATGGAACACATCCTATGAAAGCGAATATGACCAGTGGAACTAGATTTTGATTAGTTTTCATTTTAAAAAGTGAATGAACTTAATTTAACTTAACAGCAAGAACACAATCATTGACATGAAAGTGAAGCATGGAATAATGCATGGTCTATACTGTGCATTTCTTTTTGGTAAACTTGGAATGGGCCGGAAAGCACTGCTGTTACATAAGAGCCTTTATATTTAAAACCAATGAAGCGAGACCTTTAATAATTTTCACAGGAACCATCAAATTAAATGGGCTTTCTAAATATGTAAACTTAATTGAGTATGAAACTTGATTTTTGTAATTATTCTGTTGTCTACGAGAGGGACATTGTATTCTGGAACACGCTGTATAGCACCACATACACGTATACACACACTCACACACAGACAAACGGACATACACAGGCACACCCACGCGCGCACAGCCATAAACACATACACACACACACACACACACACACACACACACACACATTATACACATACACTGTAACATCTACGGTGTCAAAAGCAACACCAGTCGGTGTAGTATGAGGGCCGCACCCGTCGGGTAGTTAAAAATGCACCATGGAGTTTGAATATAACACCAAATATTGATATAACAAAAGAATGTGCTATAATAACACCAATGAGTGTTGAACTAACACCATGAATTTAACACTGGTTAAAAAACGCTTCGTGTGGTCCTCTCACAATACCAACTGGTGTAATTTTAACACCACTGTTTTTGTCAGTGCATACATAAACGCTAACAATGCAAGCAACCCCTATTACGGTACATGAACCAGGGAATCAAAACAAAAACCAAGAATGCACCTAAACAAATCAAAACAAAAACAAACGATACGTTTTTAATTCGATCAAATCTTTAATCATTGCACTATTATACTTCTATCATTTTACAGAAAATGAAGAGAGGTATCACGTAAAGTACGAGTCAAAAAATTATGTTTGATATTAGTTCCACCAGGGTCCATGGTTCCGCAAATCGATTTACGTGAACGAAAAGGGAAAATATGACTCGAAAATTACTAACGAAAGTCGCGTTGCCTGTCATTTGAAAGAGAATACCACAAACAGAAATTCGAACGAATTGTTTCTTAAATCATGTAGCGTTTACACAGTTGAAAATGAAACCCTAGACATACCAGACGTCCAAAATTCTTGCTTGTAAGAGGATATAAATATTTATTCCCAAATGTTTAAAGTTCTGGCTATGCTAACATGCAGAATAATGTAAAATACGATTCTACGATGGATTTATATTTCTTTACGGTACTGTAAAATTCATTGCTCATTTCAGCTAGTTCGTGATAATTTGTAATGACTTGAACGTTACACAATACTTGTATTGCTAGACCTATTTTTTGTGACAAAACGCAAAATAATATACACGTGAATTAAGTGCTCGAAATGGAAAATGGTAATTTTCACTTGTAATCGTTATGAACAAACTATTTTCTAAAACTGAAATGAAATGGCGAAATATTGCACGTTATATGAAATAAACTAATATATTACACTGTACAGTAACTTAAAATTTAAACTCCTTTTAAAACAAGCTGAATAAAATAAACGAACCATCTTTCATATTGAAAAGAGGGTCAATGACGTATTTTGTACTACATGTACTACATGTCCAATATTATTTCTGATTATTTTCAACAGTATAAAAAAATGCTCTTTACACCGCTGCTTCAACACGTTTATGCGTTTTACATGCCAGTACCACGTTTATAATCACGTTTCCTTCGAGAAAATATTTACAATGAGATTACCGGAAAGCAAACAACCTAATGCCGAGATTGGCATTTATATTGACAGTCCCTGCATTGGAAATCAACTGATTCTTTAATCTAACACCTGGAATTAATTTAGACACAACTGGTGTTAAACTTGGAACTCTTTAGCTGGTATTCTCCAAAGGGGACTAACTTAGTCCCCTGACTACTTCAAGAATAGTAGTCGCCTGTTCTATGGAACACCTGATTCATTATTATTGCACATTCGGTGCCTTTATCTGTAACAAATAACACTTTTGTGATGAATGGATGTAAATGCTCATTTTTACAACATATTTTGTGATTGTTCTTCACCTTGTCACAAATTTTAATCATTACACATTAAGTGAACGTTTTAACATTTGGCGTTCCATAGAGCAGTCGAATAGCATTCCAGAGTTAGTTGGAGGACTAATTTAGACTCTTTTCGAGAATACCAGCTAAAGTAATTAAATTCATTCCTATAGTGTTAAAGTATAACACTCAGTGTGTCTTTATTGACCCACACCATTTCTACACACAAAAATAATTTCTGTTGAACCCACAATGCAAAAAACGGCGTTAGAATTCAACAACCGTTGTGTTACCAAGTATAGATACAAGAGAGGGATTAATTTCCGACACCCTTGGTGATAAAGGTACACCTAAAAAAACTCCCAGTCAAATTTCCCCTGGTAATTTTATTTTCCGCCCTATAATTCTATCAATTTATTAGGATTGTGATGATCCCAATCGCCATTCCATTACTGTTTACATATCACTCTAAAAGTATCCAGACACGAGGTAAAATCAACCCAGTCCGTGTTTTATACCAGCTTACCAATCACTACTAAATTTTACTCCGTTTTGAGTAAAGACGCTGTAGTTTCTGAATGTCTTTTGTTTGATAAGAGGTACTTCGTTTGGTGTTTAAACAACACATGGATTGTTGAAATTGAAGACGACACGTGGGATCTACATTGGGCAATGCCACTGGTGTTGCATTGAACACTTTAGTCGTCTGCTATGGAAGACAGTGACGCAATTTTACTATTTTAGTCCCACACGTTAACTTCTGTGTTGTTTTTATGAGGTGGACTTTAATACTGTATTATCGCTAACACCAAGGGGCAGACGATTATCGCGTATCTGAATTGACACAAACTCCATCATTGTATTGAATCAGCAATCCAGTTTTCGTAGAGTAAGTTCACATGTAAACAATAACCCTTGTTATAATTCATAGAAACAAACTTGGGCCTACAGTGGTATAACAATCTGATAAATATTTACACTCTTCACTACAGCATTATTTACATTGTAAGGCACTGCGGTATACACCATGACTGACGCCGAAACGTCATCGAAAACCATTCAGACTATCAAATAAATAACAAGTTTCGCAATGTTTACAAACGTTATGTAGCCTGCTACAAAGTATTTCTATATTACAACGTCTAACAGCGTCGTATTCTTTCTGTAAGACCACGCAAAAAGTGCGAGTAAAAATACACACTAAGAAATTGGGGTGCACACATTGTTCCAATAGCAGCACCCCTGTGGATGCAATTTTGAACCAATAGGGTGCACTTCTAACACATTGCACCCTTAAAGTTGCAATTTTGAACCAACAGAGATGTACAATGATAAAATGCACCCTTACGGGTACAGAATTGTTGAGGTGCTGATTTTGCGAAATCTGTGCATCCCAATTGCACCCTTTATCCCCGGTGTGTTAAGATGGGTAGTCGGACTGAATTGTCAAAATACCTGATGCAGAAACATCGGAACCTTCAAAGCCAAACAAATACACAAACAAAATGGAAACAAACATCGGACGAAAAACAAACAAAACAAAACAAAACAAATAAACACTAAATATCTCCCACATGCAGTAGGCCCGGAGGTCACAGTTTGCCAACATGTTGTTTTGAAATTTACCAACAACCTATCAAAGGTAATACAAACCACCACGTTTTATAAAATAATGAAATAATACTAATATCCGATTTTTTTTTTTCGTAACGACAATTTCTACAGACTATCCAGCTGAAAACTGCATGTTAGATGTGATACGTCGAATTTATTGATAAACTTCTGGAAAATAAGTAATCTAAAAATATGTATAAGGAGCATCGCTGTAAAAGGTCGTCGCATTTCAACATTTGATGACGTCATTATCATTAGATTTGACAATAAAAATTTATACGCCCTCTAGCGACCATCACGTTCAATAACTTGTCAAGAAACAATTATTAGACTAATGGTACGCAACCATAATATATCAGAGCAGCTTGTATCATTTGTGAAGGAATCAACTAATCAACGAATCGACGAAAAGTATATACAGACAACACTCCATACAGATTAAAGAACAACAAAATTGAATATTTCGAACATTATTTCCCAAAAATTCAATATCTTTCCAAAAGATAGTACAAACACTATACAGACATATAAAAATTGTGTACAATTAGTAACTGCACGGAGGCGTTCAACAATTTTCAAAAAATATACATCAACCTTATGTCTTTTCCCCGTGTATTATATTATAACGTTAATGTTCTGGTGAAAAAAAACAACAGTATAAGCAATGATAGGACAAGGACTGAATTTTACAAACGCACGCGTTGTATGACAATTCCAAAACATTTGAACATTGAAATATATTTCTTAGTGAAATAACACCCTATGTTGTATCACCAACCATAAACTGACACGTGTGAATTGAGTAAATCCAAAATGTGAAAGCATTTATGTTACAATAATTTTAGTTTACCATTTGATTACCCGTCGTGTTCTACTTAACGAGCGTGATCAATCTACCTAAAGAGCGACATCAACACAGTGCACGAACATTATAACTGGATTAAATTCACCTATTCCATGAAAGATGTACAAGAAAATTTGTAAATACTGTTAACTGAATTATATTTATTGCACCAACATTTTTTGAAGGAGGAATCTAATCAATTAGTGACCACAGATCATTATGTGCGTTTCTACAGTTTAATACAAGTTCTTATTCCCTACTGTATTGCCTCGTTGGAAAAGTTTGGTCCTCGGTTTCTAAGTTATAACACACACAAGGGAAGACGCTTCGTGTGAGGGAATCCTCAACTTTGTAAACACAAATTATAGTCGGCCTACAGGCCTACACTAAAGAAAATTCAAACAGTGTCAGCATATAACACCAGGAAGATGAGAAGTGGAAGTCAATCAATAATGAGTAGTGTAGTCGAATACATGTTACTTTCGATTTGGACATAAAACATCAATTTTATTTTTCGGTTCATAGGCCTGAACATGGTGCATTTCATAGCTTTGGTCCAGAGTGATTGAATATCGCAGATCGTATTATATCGCTTATCTCGATAGTATCGTGCGATAGTAGATGTGATACAGCATTTATTTAAATCTCTTTTCCGGAAGACCTCGTGGTAATTATAAATGATTTCATTTGTACAAATTTGTATTTATCTGTCGGATTACTTCTCAGTAGGAAGGCTAATGGTGATTGAATCGAACATAGCACGATTAATATATTTGGAATGCCAGTTTTACCTAAATTTTTGCAAATTTATGTAGATAATTTTTTCCCAGTATCTGTTATGAGATTGGAAGCCATTTTCAGACAACTCAGATTTTATTTTGGAGTTATGAAGACATTTTTTTTTTGGCAACGTGATAAATGCCAATGTGTTTGGAATACCGACATCATGTGAATTTACGAAAATTTATGCAGATTATTTATTTTCGCTTAATATCTGTTAAAAATTGGAAGCCATATTTAAGTTATTCAGATTTATTATTGGAGTTATGAAGACCATGTTTAGGCAACGCGGTGAATTTCAATCTGTTTGGAACACCAACGTCATGAAAGTTATGAAAATTTATGCAGATTTATTTTTGCTTAATATCTGTTGAAAAATTGGAAGCCATGTTTAAGTTATTCAGATTTATTATTGGAGTTATGAAGACCATGTTTAGGCAACGCGGTGAATGCAGTAATACACTTCGCAATTCATGCAGACATTGAAACCAACTTGAATGGTCAACATTGAGGTAAAGAACGTGAAGCTAGTCACAATCAGTATAAATACGAAGGCAGAATTATGCAAATGACTGAACAGTGTTCATGGTTATGCAAATATGTGTACCGAAGGACGTGACTATTGCATGCAGCTACATCTAGTTTTAATGTACAACTAGAATTGATTGTAACTTCAGCTGATAAACACGAAAAAAGTAAGGAAACTGTTCAGTGTTTAAAATATTTTTCAACCGTAAGCGAAGAAGTATTCCACGCAGTTACTCGTTTACTATAGGTGCGACTTACTCGGCACACAGTTTTTGTTACAAACTGAATATATATACATTTTTGCGTCAAAAGTTTGTAAACGATACTGTCGTTTAGCAATATACATTTGTGTACAAAACTTGGCTAGAACTGCTGATATAAATGGTAAAATGTTTGTGGATATTATGAAAGTGTGGCAAGGAGTAGTCTATTATTTTATCATAAATTATTTCAGGTCACAGCTACAAGTTTAAAGTTACTTTTGTACAGAAGGCAGAGAATACGAGGCAATTCGAATACATGTCTCAAAAGCTGAATGTTTCAATGAATACGGAACTATTAGAATACTCGAATAACCTTTCGACTCTTTTGTAAACATGACAAAAATACAGGTAATAAGGAATTTATTTCGCAATGACTTATGGTTCAATTCTGTAGTAGAATTTTAGTTATTCTTTAACTGAAATGAACCATCGTTTTTCATTAAAAACATGATAACATATGTTGGCAGCAGAGATGGTAAATTAATCTATAGCACTTTCCCCAAAAGGGTCCTGGTTCAGTGACGAAATGTGTTCACAAATTTCGGCCAATCGGACAAATGATTGCTAAGTACAGCTGGCGTATTTCGCTGCAACACGATTCAAGTCGCTTGTATTGTTCTACGAAACATCCGTTGTCGACAACAGCGAAATACTAGCGGGTCATTTCATTTACGACGTTGGTGTCAAAATATGAAATCCACAACAAGATATCATTTTTTCCACGTAGAAAAAAGAACATGACAAAATATTTATTCTCAGTAGAAAGAAATCTACGAGCATGGCACAACTATATTCCAGAATAAAATATCCGCGGCATGCTGAATGTGCAAACACCACCGGGGCGCTTTCCCTTTAGTCTATATGTAATATTTATCCGCGACAAACTCCACTTTTTGCTAAGCTTGCAGCTGTAGGACATCTATTTCCAGGAGCGCCCTCCTTGGCCAATTTGACATAGTATTGCGTCATCACCTAAAAGTCACAACAGCCCGATTGTTTCTTTTTCGTGCTTCCATCAGCATTCAACGTGATTCCGCTGTTCCCGAGTTCGAGGTCCTCCCGCTTGTGCAGTTGTCTGGAAGAAAGAGATAAAGGAATCAGCTTAAAATCTAAACAAATTCAATATTTCCATTAAAGAAAATTCCAGTACTTCTGATAATTTATGATATTAAAATTTTATTTTGCTTTCTTTATATAAATGTCTTTGTGCAAATCTGAGCAATATAATGTTTACATTAAAAAGAGTGCAATTTGGCCATGAGAATGCATAAATATTTTGGTATAATTATTGTAAAATATTGGAAAATGAAATTTTGAATCTAATACATTTTAGTGCGACATAATTCACAAATATAGGGGTGTTATCTTTTTGGCAGCGGAGAAAGAAACACGTTAAATATCACAATATTATTATTTTAAACTAAATTTGAAAATTTAATCCCGAAAGCAGCACGTTTTGGGTGAATTTACCTCCCATAAAAAATATAATGATTTTATTTTTATTCTTCCTTCTTTCTGGCTAAATAAAGCATAAACTGTAATGAAAATCACAAGACAAAACATTTCAAGAGACAAGGACAAGGACAAGGACAAATCATTCATTGGTATGTTACCTTGTGAGTTCTATTACTGCATCTTCAATGTTTGACCCCTCCTTTGCACTTGTCTCGATGAACAAAGCATTGAAAGACTGTAAATATGAATGGAGGTAATAATAATCTGTTATTGTCTTCGCCGTCTTTATACTCACTCTCCCCTTATTTGTTCTTTTATTCTACTTCTTCTCATTCTAATTCGTCTTGTTGTTGTTGTTCTTCTTCCCCTTCTTATTTTCTGGCCTTTCGTCTTCTTCTTGTACTCCTACTTCTTCATCTTACTGTTATCACTACACTTGTTACCAAGGTTATTACTGTTACAGGAAGTAGTAGTAGTTGTCGCAGTAGTAGTAGCAGCCAGGGGTAGAAATAGGAGCCTAGGAGGAGGGGAAGGAGTATTATGAGGAGGAGGGTGAGGAGTATGAGTAGTAGTAGAGGTCATACTAGTGGTAGCAGTAATAATAGTAGTAGTAATGGACGGTAGATAAAGTATGCGAGTAATATTATTTGTACTATAGTATGGTTATTTCATTACGGCCTTCACCTATTATAGACAATCTATAACCAACAACAAGCAATACGAATAAAAATTTGTATCAAAGTGATATGTTGAATTGCCACGGCCTCTTTATCATAATTTTATTGCAGGTAGGAAAGTGGCTCCTTATAGATTTAGATCCCACATTATTAAGGGTTACAATAATATCACTCAAATTTAATTTAATTTTTCCTACCGTGGCGAGTCTTTGTCCGTCTTCTGTCCGAACGCATCTGACGCCCTCAGCGATGGCCGCCGGTCTAGCGTCCAACTTGTTCGCGCAAATCATGATGGGAACTGGCTTCTGAGAGCTATCCTGTTATTGGCAAAAATAAGATAAATAAATAAATTAATTAATTAGGTAATTAGTAAATAAATAAATAAATTCATTAATTAATTAATTACTTCAATTAATAAAACTATTGATAAATAAATAAATAAATAAATTAATTCATTCATTCATTCATTCATTCATTCATTCATTCATTCATTCATTCATTTAATTGATAAATATATTGATAAATAAACAAATAAAAAAATGAATAATGATTACACTTTAAGAACATATCAGGTTTGTATTATACTATTTACACATTTTCATTGATGTGTGCAAAAGAAAAAAAATCATCACTTCAGGGTGTTACTTTAACATTTTGATTGGTCGAGTAGTCCCATTGCAATCATTTTGGCTTCAACATGTCACTGGCGACTGGGCTACGATTAACCCCTCAGGGAATGGAGGCATAGTGAACACCCTGTGCATGTATGATATGGTCCGATGATCAGGGATGGTAAAGTCGTGAGAGAATCAGACTTATCAAGATTATAAAACAACCCCTTTCCCTTTCAAATAATATATAATAACAATGATATTATTTAAGTTCTCAAAATTAAGCGACATCGATGTAGAAGGATTACCTCAATCGCCTCTATCCAATCACGAACGTTGATGAATGAGCGCTCGAATGTACAATCGTACAAAAGGAGGACTCCATCAGCTCGCCGAAAGTAAGACTTCGCGATGCTTCTGAACCTCTCCTGGCCAGCAGTATCCCACAGCTGAAGTGACGTCACGCGGTCATCGACATCGATGGTCTTCATCTGAAAGTCGACACCTGTACGCATTAATAAGGAATGGATAATCACATTATCATGGTTATCTTCATTAGATCAATAGGGATCTGAAGAGGAAGCGGAGAAAGAGGAGGATGACGATGACGGGTTGGGGAAAAGGTGAAAGGAATTGTTGAAGGAAGAGGAGAAGATGGAGGAGGAAGGAAGGAGATGGAGGAGGAAGAGAAGAGTTGGAGGAAGTGAGATAATTGAGGGAGGAGGAAGAAGAAAAAAAGAAGAAGAATAAGAAGAAGGAGAAGAAGAAGAAGAAGAAGGAGAAGAAGAAATAGAAAAGAAGAAGAAGAAGAAGAAGAAGAATAAGAAGAAGAAGAAGAAGAAAAAAAGATGAAGAAGAAGAAGAAGATGAAGGAGAAGAAGAAAAAAGAAGAAGAAGAAGAAGAAGAGTCGGAGGAAGAGTAATAATTAGAGCAGAAGTGGAAAAGTTGGAGGAGGAAGGGCAGGAGTTGGTGGAGGAGGAATGGTGGGTTAACTGAAGAGAATGTGAAGGAGGCAACAGAGATTAATAGAAGTTAAAAGAGGAATGGAAACAACAGGAGGAGTAGTCACGTGAAAATGTGAGAAGTTGAAAGAGGAATGAAAACAACACTAGCAGGAGTCTAGAATAAATAGAAGTCAAAAGATGGATGCAAACAACAGGAGGCGAGAAGGAGAAGCAGGAGAATGAGCAAGATAAAGAGTTGGGAGAAAAAATGAGAGAGAACGAGTACAAGTCGGGGATGTACAGGTAAAGTTGAAAAGGGAATAGGAATCATATTAGAAGAGTGTCGGACAAAGAAGAGCTGTAGGAACATAAGATATAAAAATTAGAAGATATAATGAAAATTAACAGCTTAAACATAAGGGTATCAATCAGATTTTGAATGAACAACCCACAGCGAATCAAAATGAAAAGGCTCATCACAAAATAATTCATCTTTTTTTTTTCTGTTGCCAACGTACCTAGTGTTGAGTTGAGGTTATTATGGAAGACGCCTTTGCAGAGCCTCATGATGAAGCTGGATTTCCCGACGGCGGCATCCCCGGCTAGAACAATCTTGTACATTCGCTCGGGCTGCTGGACTGGGGTTGGCGACAGAGGCTGAAGATATAAAACCGTAAGTAACAAATTAGTAAGTAACAAATGGGTGTTAAATTTAGCACCAATACTGTTTCCTAATATAGATGACTGGTAGACTGCAAACACTTGGGTGTTAGATTTAACACCTGTGGTAAATTACCAAAGTACCAGATATATGTACAACGTAAAAAAAGTGATTGTGTTATATTTAAGTCCCATAGCGTTGACCAATATAGATAGCCTTACGAGTCCCAGATAAAAATTAATGTTGAACTTGAACATTCTGCGTGTTATTTATACATTAAAAAAATCTTCAAACATTAAGGGTTATAAATAACATCAAGGGTATTAAAAGATAACACCATTATCTGGTAACTAAACACTAAACAAAAAATAAGTTCCCCCCTTTTGAAAATTCCATAACTTTTTAACGAAATGGTTTTGAGCAGAATAATTTGGCAGAAGTGTTTCTGCTCTCATTGACTAACTTCTGTGTGAAAATGTGATTGATCCGTCAAGTCATGCATGAGTGATCACGTAATAAAGGCAAAAATGTCACATTTCAAAAGTCACAAGGGTCATTTTGAGGGATTTGTGATGCAGGATTTTGACAAATTCTGTTTCTGTTGAATGATTAAGCGCTTTTTATGTTAATCAGCTATCGTTTGAACCACTAACAATTCTTTTGGCACTTTTCGCATATTTACGCTTCAGTGAGCTCAATCTAACAATTGCCATCCATCCTCAATTTTGAAATTGTAAAATCCATTAAGTTTATTGAAAAATTGAAATCCGATATTTTTCAGCAAAGTTTATATGTACACGTTGTATGGACATACGAGGTTGTAACCATGTCAGGGTTCAGTGAGCACACTTTATAAATAAAGACAAAAATACCATTATTTACCATTATTTTGGCATAAGAGATGACTCCTGTGACTTTTGAAAAGTGACATTTTTGCCTTTAATTCATGCTCACTCATGCATGGCTTGACGGATTAATATTATTTTCATACAGAGGTTAGTCAAGGAGTGTGGGAAATGTTCTTGCCAAGTTATTTTGCTAAAACGTATTTCATTGAAAAGTTACGGTATTTTGAAAAAGGGGGAACTTACTTTTTGTGTAGTGTTTATATACATAATATTCATATTATTGCTGTACGCTCTAAATGCCTAGGCATTATAATTAATAATCACTGTTACCCTCAGGCATCCAGTCCCGGGTAGTTTTGGGGTAGTTTTTGCATATGGATATGTGACGACAATATCGGGTTTTTACCCTTCTCTTTTCGATGAAGTGTGTGGGTTCTTTTACGTACTGAGGTGTTTCTGTCTCAACACGGGACCTCCGGCTTTACGTCCTACCCGAGGGACGAAATAATGGGGATAAAGTGCCTTATCCAAAGACATAACCGCCATTGCCCGGCGCAGATTCGAACCACGGACCTCTGGGTCAAGAAAACGAAGCTTTATCAACTGAGCCATGACGCCTACCCGTATCATCAATTAGCATCATAGAAGTGCTAATCTCAACAACAGATACTATTACGTTTCAAGCAATTTTATTGAGTTAAAATATGAAATTACCAGTATCTGAAACAGGTTATTTTTTCTAAAACAGTGGAAAATATACTAAAAAGCCAATATAGAAATTTAGCACCTCGTAACAAAAACTACAAAATAGATCAAAATGCCAGAAAGGACAATCTATGTTGATATATTAAATATTAATGTAATTGAGGATCAAGCTGAAAGTAGTAATTACAGCAATAAACATTTTCAGCGTTCTACACGTTCTACATCATCAGTAAAACTATCACATCCACAGTTAGATAAGTAAGTACACCTCGTAATTGGTATTATTGTATGAAAACATAGTTATGATTAATGTTAGGAAAACGATACATTTCAAACAATTTACGCTTTCATACGGATTGATATGTAATTATGTAACACAATTATTCCCTTTCTGGGAAGTGAATTTTTCATTTCAGCGTCAATACAAATTTGTCTAAAGCTCTCCATCATTGATATTATGGCAGATTTCCAATTGATTTACGTTCAAAGTAATACGGTTCTGTGGTAAAAATTCGAAGTAAAATGTCACCTCATTTTTTTTTCAGGAATATCATCTTTTGTCTTTCAAAATTGCAATCAGTAGCAACAATCGAGCGATTACACTTGAGACAATTCATCTTTTATCTAAAAAATAAGACATTCAGTCTTGTGAAATATCAGTTCAAAGTTAAGGTCTGATTGAGTTATATACAGTATTTACTAATAAAACTCTAGAACAAAGGCAAAAAGTCACGTTTATTGCAAAATTAAGTACATTAGTTTACTATTAATACAGATGAAACAGATCTCAAATGATTGCATCGTTCAGACTCATTTAACAAATCATTTCATGAAAATATTTTGTCACGATCATTCTGAAATCATTCCTAATATAACATATTAGTAATTTCAACTTTATTAGTCCTATATTTTTTTAAAAACTATTTCAAACATGTTGAAACATGTCGATCGTCACTGCAGCAAGAACTAACATTAGTTTGTGTAGTTATACTTTATTAAAATTAACACTTCAAACAATATCGGCATATAACTGTTCTATCGTTACCTGGTCCTCAAAATATTCCAAAAGATTGTTAACGTATGATGTAACCTGAACATTAAGCAAAAACCATGGCAACAAGGGTACGAAAAAATAGTGGTTCACAGAGTGGTATACGTTTCAGACAAGTAACAAGTTGTTAGTAAAGCAAGGCAACACAGGAATTTCAGGAATGAGTGACTGGCCGACACTTGATTACGATTATTATGTGTAACAAAAGTTGAAAAAGGTAGATCACAACAATTAATTTACAGACAATTCTAGCAATGCCTCATTGAACGCTACAAATCCGAGATCCTTAGTATTTTTTGTAGACGTAATGAAGAACTTTTTGTAATATTCATTTGAACTATTCATGAAAAAGACAACAATAATGGATGCACATAATGATGACGTTTTCTGTATAAGACATGTCGCATGGTGACAACATAATACCTTTAAATCCGGTTCTTGTTCCTATTCAAAAAGGTTTCTTTTTTAACTAAATTAATAAAGGATGATTTTTAAATAATAAAAGTAAAGTGTGGCATATATACCTTCACCGGTAATTGAGGTAATGTTCGTTTGCGGGTGCTGCCCATACTCGAACGCATGGAGCTTCCGCGTGACAGACCCGGGCCATCGCTAATTGGCTCGCTGGATGACGACGTTGACTGCGCATTTTTTGAAGGGGACCTGTTATTGGTCAGTACTTGTGACGTAGCGGCGGGAGGCGGAGGTTGGCGTTGGGCTTGCGTTAACTCGTGTCTCTGTATATTTATATCAAATGTAAGGGAAAACTATGATAGTTAAACTATTTCTCCGCCTTCTTCGCTGTTGATTGTAAATTTTGTTATAAATGCTTCACTAAGAACACAAACTGATTCAGTAAATTAACATGATTTCTCCTAAGGTTTCATTAAAATGTAGTTTATTTTAAATTGGTTCCATAACTTACAGTATACTATGGAATGCTGCCGATTTATTTTTTTTCGTGTGTTGGGCTAGCCGCTTAAGACAGTTTATTACAAACGAGAAAATTGCACATAAACACGACGAAAAGTATTATGTGTGTACATAAATACAGATAACGAGATGGACATGTGATGTCTGAATAACAACATTGAAGTGCATTGAAGTGCAAAAGCATTTTCACTCGCTTTTACTTTCAAGTGTGTATCACTGCAAACGAAAAAAAATGATCGTGATTGATTTTTACAGATAAGTGATGTGGAAAATCAAATTGCTAATTCAACAATTAAAACAGAGGGAAGAAGGGGGTGTCTTCTTTTAGAAATATTTACCTGTGATACAGCAATTTCTTCTTTCAATGGGGGCGCCCTTCTAATATCCTCCTCAGTTTCTGAATCGAGCTCATTAGGGTCTCGAAGCGTCGAGTTTCCCGAATCTAAATTGAAAATAAGAACGGTGAGAAGACCTGTATCATTGCAATGAAGGGTGGCGACCAAAAATTCAGACCCAGAAGTTTGGTATATCACAATACCCACCCCTATTTGAAGAATTGATCGGTAACTGTAATAATGACTTTGTTTTCTCAGTTACCCGGAACTTGATACTTGACTGCAATAATCTCTAAAGCAGCTTACACATCATGCTACACTGGAATGGCGTGAGGTTATGTGTCAATTGAGAGCGCCTATGGTAGAAAGGGATCACAAGACAAGAAGTGCAGTATCTGCAAAGGCTGTGTTTAGCGAGTAAATGCTTTTCGTCGCGAGAGTATAGCTATTTCTTGCGAATTTTTACAATCAAAACTTGCGCAAAATTCAAAGAAAATGTCTGAAACATTGCGCGGGGATCAGAGACATCCCGGTGTGTTTCAGAATGATTGTGCGAAAAGTAATTATGGTTAAGGAAAAGGAAAAAGGGGAAAAAAGGAAAAGAAATGTCGTTAGGATTATGGAAATGGTTCGTTAACCACAACTGTATGAACAAACCCCTACCTGAAAAGTTGACCACTTGGCTATAAATGATGAAACAGGGAGATCATTAACTGAGAAATAGGGTCACTATCGTTCGGCAAGTGAAGGGCAATATGGCACTATATCATAGTGTTATATTGCCCTTTTACTTGCCGAACGACGAGTTATAATTGAAAATAACGAACTCCCCCTGTCAATCATAAAAAGGAAGCCCTTTTCTCGCTTTCGTCTAGCGAACCGTTTTTGCAACTACAGCTATAGCGAACAGTTTGTCTAATTATAGCTTTCAAACATTATGACTGTTTCAACAGTTCCCTTACATTTATGAAAATAATCATGTTTAAAACAAGGTAATCGAAAGTTTATGAGGTGAAACCAGCAGTCTTTATGTTTGTGAAAGTTTGTGAAAGTAGAAATGCGAGTGAAGCCAGTCGGAGCTAAATTCAGCCCTAGAAAGAACAATATGTAATGCAACCTGAATGAATCGTGCAGTGAAAACAGCAAATCAAAAGAAAAAAAAAGATAAATCATACTTTTATTCTTAAAACCCACATCACCTCAAAATTGTTATCAATATTATAGGTGTTAATAAAAACTGACACAAACACGTTATACATGTATTAGCCTCACCTAAAAACTCTTCTAGAAGTTTTCTTGCTCCAGGATTTGATATATAAACTTCTCACAAGTGAGTAGCAAACAACAACAGAAAAATATACAACATTTATAACTCCTATCTATATAATTCTGAAAGATCAACGTCAGTTTTCCTGTGTTTTAAGAACAACAAACAATCGGAACGATTAAAGTACGTTTAGCCTATAAGAAAACGTCCTTATTAATAATTTTACCATATATTTTTTTCAGAAGATTGTGAATTTCTTTTCTCTCAAACACACAGTTTGTTTTTAACGTTGATTATGTAATTCGTTCTGGCTATCATTTCCATTTTGCAATTTGTTTTAGCACAGAAAGATATATCAGAGAAATGAAAAAAAAAATGTAGATCGCTAATGGTATTACGTCACTAAAACATTTGTACCGTGACTATCTCTTTCCCCTTCCCAAACTTAAACAGGGTCCACAAATTATAAGAAAAATTCAGGAAATCATGTAAAGACGAATAAATACATTAGATTGCAGTTTGATTATCAAATTTCGTACGATAGCATAACCATATAAGTATGAGTCCATTTAATTTGTTGTTGTTTTGATAATAATTCCAGCAGTCTCCAAGATGTCAGTCACAGTTTATGGATCATGCGGCAATGCAACTGTATGTTGTGTGCCTAACAATAATAATGAACTGTTTTATCAAGCAAATATCACAATATAATATCATCCATATGCGATCTGGGAAAGAAAAGGATAGAAAAGGAGGACGATTTTACTATCAGCAAATGCAATAATTCAGTTATCAAACATGAGAAAGTGTGTTTTAAGGGAAGCTTTTTTATGTTTTTATGTAAAGGCCGCTAGTATAGTACAAAACAGATTCGGTTAACGGCCTTTTCATAGGCAAATGACAGATTGATCAGTAATAACCTACCCCCATCATCTGGGTAGTTGTCTCCGTCTGTGACATGATAGGCAAACGGTCTCTTGTTTGCCATGGCAACATCAGATGACTCGACATACACATTCTGAGACTGGAAACTTTTCCGCCTTTTTGCACTGGAATGAAAAAATATGAACTTAAATAAAAAGGAATAAATTAAATTAAAATGAAGAATGAAGTAAAATAGAGTGACATGAAATGAAATGAAATGAAATATGATAACAAACAACAATGCATTAGTGAAAAACAACGCAATTAAATTGACTACTCATTACGCATTATTTTCTTAACTTGCCGGTATCTAGCTCACTTCTAGATTGTATCTGTTTCTGTTAACTTTTCTTTCAGGAATACAAGAGACTTACTAGTATATATATATTTTTACGGTATTTACATTATTTTATTATACAACAGACACTGTTCCATTAATTTGATTATCGCATCTTACAGGAAGTGTGAAAACTTAAGTGTTATACCACAGAAATCACATGGTGTATATAAATTTCGATTCTCTTAAGAAGAGTGAATTAGTTCACACGTTTCGGAGCGATGTTTTAAAAGAGTGACAATTGTGCTTTTACTCCTTTTGAAGTGACGTCATAGATCATTTGGTTTCACCTAAGTGGACCTTTGGTCATTTTAAATGAGTAAAACATCCCAAATTCACTTATTTATCCCTCTTTTAAACTCATTTTTATAGACCTTTTTTGAAAATTCACTCCGTAAAAACAAGGCCAAAAACAATTATTACTTGCAATACCAAAACCACATAAATAAAAAAATAGCACCATTTGTGGTGTCTATATTGGGCAACCCCTTTCGGTGTTAAATTAATCACCCTAGAATTTGCAATATGAAGTTAAATACTTACGCCTCTGTGGTGAGCGCCTCGTCCATGTAATCATTCATGTAAGACGCCGAGTTGAGCAGACGATGAGAACGTGGAGACAGACGTGACGACTGAAAAAATAGTGGGAATTAAAAACATAAAACAATAATCAATTAATCTTTTCAGTTATTATGAAGTGTAGTTACGTGCTTACTTAAAAATGTTTATTTTTGCGTATGTTTGCGTGTGCTTTGTTTGTTTTGTTTTTATTTGGGGTGTTTTTTGTGTTTTGTTTGGTTTTATGGTTTCATTTCTGTTCTGCTTTGCCAGTTGAGAAATGCCAACTTTCATCTCCCGATTTAAAAGTTCTTTCTTCTATTTCATGTCTATTTTCTACTATCGCCAATCATTTCTTTTGCCCTGTCTTTATCACCGAATTACTGACACTGTGTCCTTACGAACCATTGGTGTAGTGGACTATAACCAAAAACATGACAAGAAATATACATTTCTCACCCTTGTTGAGTTTTCGAGAGCCGCCCGTAGATCATCGTTTGTGTCTTGTAACTTCTTGTTTGCCTCGCTATGAAGGAAAAGAGAATCAATATTTGTAGTGAATATAAATCATTTAAAAGTGATATTGTTTCTATCCTCGACACCCATCCCCCTCATCGAAATACACAAAATACACTTAACACTTTCAAAACATCTTAATCAGACATCTTACTCAAAAGCCTGAATATCACTAAATCCATCAACATCTCCATCAGCATCAGTACCCCTATGAACCTTTCAAAATGTTATCTTATCTTATCTTATCTTATCTCTTATCTTATCAACAATCATCGCCATCACCATCACCATCACTATCACCATCACCATCACCATCACCATCACCATCACCACCACCATCACCATCATCACCACCACCACCATCACCACCACCATCATCACCACCATCACCATCGCCATCGCCATCACCATCACCATCACCACCACCACCACCATCACCATCACCATCACCATTCATCACCATTACCATCACCATCACCATCACCATCACCATCATCACCACTAACTCCGCCACCAGTACCATCACCGTGACCATTACAACCATCGGCAACACACCACCACAAAAATTTATCATGATCATCATCCTCATCATCATCACCACAACCACATCAGGTCGTTGTCCCACTGCAATCCCCAATTCCCTGATCATCATCTCCACCATAACCATCATGATGAGTATCAATACTCCCATTTTTTTTTTAATAATGAAGAGTTTGATCGTAAAACGGGTTAACTCCGTTTCCCACCAAAATTGAGTTATTGATACCAACTCATACACTGCTGCTCATAATTATGGAATACTTTAAAAACATTTTAGAAGTTGCCATTTTTCCGTGAACGGTACACCTGGGATTAATATTTGCTCACTCCTGGTGAAACAATTATAATCTAAGTATTCCAGGAATGCTGAGCATTTTGTAGCGTCCGACTCGACACTAAAACCTGTGTTTAAAAATGGCGGTATTCAGAGTTGTTGTTGAGTCACGTGGTGGTAACGCGCGTTGTTAGACTTGTAATAGGCTGTTCTGATGTTAATGTAATGATAATTGACATTAGATCAAAAATTATCATTTTTTTGTGTTGCGTTTTTAATTATTTTAATTTAATACTTTTTTCATGATTTTTGGTGGATTTAAAAAAAAATAAATATAAAATTGTTATTGCGCTCAAATGTATTTTAATTTTTACTTTAGTCATCCCATGAAATCCAAAAGTTGCTTCACATACTGCGTTTTTGTGAAATAAGTACATATCTTGAAAATTTTGGACGATGTAGGAGAAAGAACTTAAGTATCAACAAAATATTCCATAATTATGAGCAGGAGTGTATACTACCTACGTACTTAGCTATAGAGTATGAAATATGAAGCCAAAGTCCACTAGCAAATATAGGATATTTGGAGTTTTACTTTTATTTTCCAAAGGTCCGTGTACAAACTCGGGCAAAAAAAAACACACGCATTTTTTTCTAGAGATACTAAAGTGGAGTTAAACTGTTTTGTGATCAAACTGTCCAAATACACATGTACAGCTGCAGCAACGGCACGGCACAGAACTGGTAATTTATCCCCCCCCCCCCCAATTCATCAATTCTCATTTTTACTTACTGGAGAAGCTGGAGTTGTCTGGAAAGATTTTCTTGTTCCGTCATGTATTCCTGAAGAACATCTCGATTACTGTGCAGAACAAACAAAAAAAATACTCGTTTGATAATACAAACATGAACAGCAATCATGTTAGGCATCAGAAATTCTCTCTGAAAATCATCAAAAATACAATCCTTACACGTTATCATAACCGTTTCTTTTGTAATAAGGGTGCTCGTTTTTCCACGATGCATTCCATCCCGAAATGTCTCTCAGTGTTATATATTTATCGAATGGAGGAATAGGTTTAAGCCCGCTCATTGCCTCACGAGGAAACAAATAAACAAACATACAAAAAACAATTAAAACAAAACAACACACAAAACTACGAGACTTCCAATTAAAACACGAACGACCTTTTTGTTTTCTATTTGATTTCGTTAGCCAAGTTTAATTGAGAAACCTGATTTTTTTATGACGTGTATGAAGTTGACTGAATTTGTGAACTTAACCCCACCCATCCCCTCTCATTCTAGAGTTCTGGTCCACCACTATGAGCAATTATGTGTCTAACAAAGGAAACTAATAAACTGAATGATGGGAACCTACTTTGTGATGAATCCCAACTGCTCATCGTAGTCGCTCTTCATCGTCGCAAGCTCGCTTCTAGCCAGGACCAGGTTGGTCTGGGCCTCCGTTAAACCACTCCGTAACGTCCTATTATCGCTCCTCAGCTGATCGACTTCTTTCTTCAATGACTGGATGACCTCCTCGCGTGGCCTGTCCTTCTCATAGGCTCGGTCCTCCGCCTACGAATAGAGATAACACCGTGTCAAATTCAATTCTTCCCATCGCATATAATAATAACCATGCTGACGTTGAGCGCGCCATACTGATTTTGCCCGGTGAACGCCTCAATTTGCTGACTTCATGATTTCCGGGTGATCCGTCATTTGCTCCGGCGACAGCTGTTCCGGGGACAATATCTCAGAAGACAAAGAGTTGGGGTTAGGGTTGCCATTTGGTTTCCAGTTCAGAATAGGGTTAGGGCTAGTGTTAGTGTTTGGGTTAGGGTTATAGGTTAGGGATGAGGTCTGGGTTAGTGCATGAACTAATCGCCGGATCAATTTTCGCCCGTGCTAATGCAGACATTCCATTTCCGATATTTCATTTGTAAGAGTTAAAACAAGCAGTATTGAAAAAAAAATACTTCTTGCATTTATCATTTTGCAATCACATAGATTTACCTGTACACTTGGGATGAAATTGAAGTTTCACTCATGTTCTGTTGGAATGAAACCTTTCTGGTTCAACAACATCAAGAGAAAACAAATAAGAAATAAAATGACGCCACTTTAATTTTAATTGGCCCGGAAGTAGGCAAGCCTGCAAGAGAGTCCACAAGTTGCTATCGATTGATGCTATCGGCGAATATCAGGTATGTGCGATAATGATTGGATATACATTCCCAATACTCCATGTAGGATATCACTCTAAACGCGGTAAATATACCAGAGTGACAGGTCAATGGGTGTATAGCCAAAATTGTGTTAAATTTACCCCTTTGCCTTGCTACCTTTACAAGTTTTATATTAATTATCTTTTTGTATAAAACTAATTTAATCTTTCCGTGGATTCTAACCTACACACTGTAAATAACAAAAACGTACCGTCTGAAGTTTGGTCAGGCTGCCTTGTAATTCGTTGATCTCTGTCTGCATGTGTCTCCGAACTTCTTCTTTCTCCGTTTCATGTCTTTCCTTTTCCTGGTAAAACACAAAAGTAAAATGACAAAAAGACATTGAAATATGTGAAATGTAACATGTGAAATGTTTTATGAGTTATATTGATAAAATACTCAGGAAACGGGCCAGAATCTTGAGAGAGTCAAAGAGGTTTATTTTAAGTACTTCAGTCGTTTACCCCTTGTGGTCTGCACACCCAAGAAAGTCACTAAATGGTCGGCATGTGCTGAGGGTCAGACAACCATTTTTAACCTTATAGAAACAGTTCTTATCTATCTCACTTTCCAAAGTTCCTCGTCAAAGATAATCACATCGTTTCGGAGATATTTTGGAGACCCCTTTTTCCTTGTCAGCACAATCTCTCCTTCCAGAACATCACAATTAGTAAAGTTGTGGCGTTCTGGAGTCCCCCCATCCCCATTATCAAAACAGATTTCGTTTCAGAAGACCCACCCCCATTTCTGCTTTGACTTCACAGTTTGTGGCTCGTGCCAATGTGGGTAAGTGCCCTTCCCCTGATCTGTACATCATGGCACTACAATAATGTATATCCATCAGAATGTGTCTGCATTTGAAGAGGAAGTTTTATCCTCTGTGTGGATGAATCGCCCCGTGATACAGGGTCGGAGAAATTGCCGCTTTATGGACGTTGTGTATATTGTGTGGAGCATATTTGGACCTCCGGCACTATAAGAGTTCAGTACCTTGAAGTGCGTAGATTGGTATGCTCGAGTTGACGCCGATGGCGCGGCGGGCATCGGGACGTAGGCCCGCTGTGTGTAGTAGTTCGTGCCAAGACTGAATGGTCGTTGCGTGGTGTTGGCGGTGGACGCCGCGGGGCGATACGGTTCCGGGGTTGGCATGTCTTCGTCCATAACCAGCGACGTGATCGCGGAGCTCACGTTGCCCCAGAAGTCTGAAATATTATTCTTCAATTCCGAAATTCCCTCCATTTTTGTAATCTCTAGATTTTATGCTTCAGATGTGGATGAAATAATGCGTAGACGTCCTGGCCACTCAAATTACTTATACAGTGAGATGTGTGTTTTGTGCAAATGTTGCTTATACTACGCTTTTACATTTAAACACGAATACAACCTTATCATCCAAACATTTCAAGCAAAAGTGAATGGAATATGTCCAATTTTGTAGCCAATGTCGATGGCGGCTGCGGACTCGTCGTGCAAAGACAAAAGCTTTTTCGAAGATCCATTCCGGATAAACGATTCATAATCGTTTTAACTATTTAATTGGTTTCGTTTTAAATACCAACGAATACAATTCACCGGTACGACATTCGGGGCAGCATATCAGCAACCATGCGGAATATGTAAGTTTTACAAAGTCGATATCTAGATCTGCTGCTAACAATAAACGTTGTTTTCAAACACAGTCAAGCAACGTCTTTGACGGTTAAACATTTGTGTTTTTTTCTCACAACTCATCTTCAGCAATGTTGAAAGGTATAAGTTGGTCATTGTTTCCATTGAGACAGAAAACATTCAGGTACCTTCAATAATCTAATATTATAATCCTTGTAGCAAAACCAGTGTGCGCCAAGTTCAACAGCATACAGTAGCACATTGATTCAAATTTCCAATCAGAAGTGTGTAAGTATACACCGTACATAGATGAAGTATCTATATCCTTGTGTCACGTCGTGCCATCTTGAGGTCCCCATTTCAAGGTAAATGTTGCAAGAAGTCGTATCTGGTATCCTTTTCTTGATGATTGCTACAACGTACAAGGTATTTCTCATCTGCAGACACGCGGGGATGATTTAGATGCGAGGATGTGTGCCACAAATGCTTCTTTCGGGCTCCTTACAGTTCATTTACATTCGCTCAACTCACAGAGTTCTGAACCTGATCCAATCCCGCTCTTTTTCCATAACAAATACCGAAATTGTCCTTTACTTTCCTTCCCGAAGAGTTGTAGCAAATTATGTTCGTTTCATCTAATAATACCGTTCACTAATAATGAAGGTTCTTCGTTTGTCCTTCGCTTGTTGGATTTAAATGTCCCTTAATATGCGGCAACAGCTTCTGGTACTAGAACGTCTAAACAAGCTACTCTTAACAATATTATTCAACATATCGGACTGGTGTCCAACCACAGTTTACTGAATACTTTAAGGTAACTTGATAGCAAGTGTTTATGAAGATCCACGTAAAATTGACTGTGGTCCAGTCAAAGAGAGGGCCCGAGGATCGAGAATATTGACCGGGTATTGTCACAAACCAAAAGACGCATGCACGAAACAATGTGTGTAATCGATATTAAAGAAACCGAACGCCTTCTTTATGTATATATATCATCGTCTCATTACGTAACTGCTCTATAAGCGACCAATGGCGGTGATGCGAATGGGCGCGTTTTCAAATTTCACAGGCATTTGTGGACAAGATTAAATTCTAGATCTTTTAACACCGAGGCACGCTTAGTCCAGAAGATATTTATACGGACCGCCCTCTCCGATAAGTATTGTCCAACATTATAAATCGCTTGTCAATGACGATTACGTTTTAATCCACCAGTCAATGTTGAAGTATCGAGTACCAGTGTATACTCGAGTATGTTCACTTTCGCAATTTAAAGACAACTGTAGGTGTATCAATTTCCTCACAAAGAAAATTATTTTAGGTGAAACGCTTAATACACTAAATCTGGTTACGAAACTATCAAAATGATCTCATATCAAACGTAATAACTTCGTTTAAATATGTTTTCTATACTTTAATATAGTTAAAAGCAGTCAAGTAATGTATATGTGACAAGTGTAGCGTGCTCCGTCTTGCTGTATTTTATTCGTGTCATCGAACTAATATTGCTGTCACCTTTTTATATTCCATCAGTGTTCATTGTAATAATGTTATTTTATTCTGTCAATCATTAATATGCATATCGACCAAACTGTTAGCTTAATCTAAACCGATCCCTTTTTAGTATGCTAACTTTTTGTCAAGTATTTTTTTATCAAACAAAGGGGAAAATATTTTTTCTTACTTCTTTTCTGACTCTTTGTTCCGTCTTCGTCATCTGTACTTCCATCTCGTATTCGAGTTGCTTGAGATGTTCAGCGTTCGATTCATTATTCCTGATAAAAAGAAAACATATTTTTTGAAAATAATGTCGTCATAGCATTTTATGTGTACAGATATGTAGGAATTCTAGAGTCTTGTACGTCAAAGAGTTAGGGTTAGGATTGCCATTGGGTTTCCAGTTCAGAATAGGGTTAGGGTTAGTGTCTGGGTTAGTGTTTGGGGTTAGGGTTGAGGTCACGGTTAGTGCATGGAATAGTCGTTGAAGCAATTATTGCCGCAGCAAATGTCGGACATGAGTCCCTGAACTAAAGAAATGCAGAGATGAAGATACGTTTGATATACTCTTGGAAGCCTCCCATTAACCCGTTGGAGACTAAGTACGAGTTAACTCGTGTTGGGGTCTTTGGAAAATGTGTGTTATAGCGAAATCAAATCGTCTCCCACGGGTTAATTGTAGACAAATGGAGTAGCTCTATATCTTATTTTTTTTTTACCTTTTCAGTGATTTCTCGAGTCTGTCAACCTCCGATTGATACTGCCTCAAGTCCTTGACCACCTCAAAGATGATATTTTCGTACTGTCGAAGAAGTTGTGGAACCTCTGAGCCGTGGAGCTGCTGGTATAACTCGCAAACTTGATCCTGGCTGTAGAGCATAATAATAAAAAACAAAATAATATACTTATTTACTGTCAACTTTTTGCGGATTTATCACACTTTTTAAGACATGGCTTAACATTATGAAGGTTTGGATTTGAAATAAGTCAAACGACGGCATCTCAGCTTGTATGAAAACCGCAGAATACAACCGTTGTGAAAGGTATGCTCCCGCTAGCAAAACAAGTATTAATATCACATTTGATAATTCGGTGGATGGATAATTTATTGTAGCACAGCAAACTATTAGGAAAATGGGAATAGCTTTATTTGATTTTTCACTATTTTAAAGCACTAAAAGATCAATTCTTTTAAGGCCATCCCTTTTCGGGTCTTATCAGAGACACTGATGAAATAAAGAACCACGTACCTTAGATTAAAAAGAAACATGAAATCACTTTATACGATGTCTTTAAACACCAGCTCATCCTAGAGTATTTAAATGAAATATTAATTGAATTATTTTTATGTCTCAACTGATGGTGCGTAGAATTGGATAATTAAATTAATCTTTCCCAACTAACTTCAATCAACGAATTCTCCCTTTGCAAGACATCACATCACATCAACCTTATTGCTTTTCTCCGAAATTAATGTTTTATTTCTGCAATCAACGCAATCATCTCAAACCGGCATTAGTTAACAAAGTATGTTCGTATTAACACGTATGTGCATTAGAAAAATACGTTATTTGGGAAAATCAACCTGGGAAAAAATTACATGAATTTAGAAATAAATAAAAACTGAAAAAAAGGGAATGCAAAGCAAAATGCTATAGTACAGCACTACTTTAATTTCTGTGATGAACAAAATATGGCATGCTGAACGAAATTTAGAATAAAAGTGATACAAATTACCAATTTAACAGAATGATGTTTGTAAATTAATTTGCCGTAAAAAAAAGAAAACAAATCGTGACCGTAACGCGAATTATTATAACCGTAGGAGGGGAAAAACGTTAACATATATAATTTGCTTCTTTTGGTCACCTATATCACGATATTAAAATGGACAGCAATTTTCGCGACATCGTTTCAATCAAACTTGCCTTTGTCGGTAATCATAGATTCTTTAGAAATTATGACCTTGATACAAAAGTATTGACCATCGTTATTTACATGAAACTATAAGCGCGACATCAAAACACTGCAGGCCGTCAAAAATGAAATGATAAATAATCAAATATAACAAACGAATGACAGTTATATTCCAGAGTTCGCGGCATGCATTTGAAATATACAGATTAATACAATTACAAAGGTACGGACACAGTTATTTGCACATCATTTGTGGTCATTTTTACGCATGGCGTAAAAGTAGGCATGCGAATAGGAAATTCAGTGAAAACAAAACAAGTTTATCTTCCAACATGCAAAGTTCAATTATTAAGGGCAAGTCCGTGCACAAGCTAGTGTTAAGATATTAATATCAAATACAGAGAGTTTACACGTCTTTTTTTGTCAGGTATCGACACTTTTGTAACGATTCACGTTATCCTCGTATCTCGATCTTATAATACGAGTATAACAATGATTATGCTCTCTAAGTATACATACACGTTGTTTTCACTATACGAACACTGCAAAACAGGGGAGTCAAATTTAACACCAAGGGTGTTACACAGTATGAATACCAGGAAAGTGTTGATTTTTCAACTTCAGTTATGTTATATGATATGACGTGATGTTAGAGCCAATGATATTCGTGTGTGAAATAACTCGTTTGGTGTTAAAATAACACCCCTGGTGTTATAATTTTACACACGTCTGGTATCTATATTGTGCAACACCATGAGTGTTAAATTTAACACCCCAGTTTTTGCAGTGAAAGATCATGTAAGAGGAAGTTTGATTCAAAGCACAAATATAGTTTTTGTCGATCCGATTTTTTTTTTGTCAATCTTTCACAAATGTTGTATTGTTACCCCAGACATCAGAAAACAATATTATACACACTATAAATTGTTTTTATGATGTTTAAATTAAAGGAGGACATTTAGCGGTATGTAAATTACTCTGGAAAATGTCGGGATCCCCCCCCCCCTCCGGATATTTTACATTTTGAATAATTTCTCGAAAACGGGAGAGTGTTAGAGCGAGCAATTTTCAGGGCATTGAAAGATCGAATAGGTGTATCTGAAAAATATAATTGCAAATAATTTAACTTTTTTTTACCATTTAGCAAAACTGTGCATTGGCTTTAAGACACTATATTACAATGGACCTAATAGTCCTATGTTCAGGGTATAACATGGTGAAAACCCCATTTAAAGAAAAATCAAATAGAGATAGCAGAGATTCCCCACATTATTTTTCACAGTTACATAGTTTGAGTCATTTTCGTCAGTATCTTATCTTAGCAAGTTGGGAGATTAAGCAACATTCTAACCCAAACTGAATTTTGACTGTCTAGATAAGCTCCCAAATCAAAAGACACAATGCAAAACCAAAATTTTAGACAGAAAAAACTGAAACAGATATTTTGCCATCGAGACAGGAGACTATACAAAGATGTGATTTCAGAACACTTATCTTACACCAACATTGCAACAGAGTAGGCCTGTACACACATACGCCTACGTAGGGTTAACAAATTATAATTTTACACGCAGATTTTAAATGCCAGATTTTAATGTAAAGGAATATGCAAAATGGACACCTGTTGCGTTTAAGTGTAAAAGTGCCTTGACGCTGTAAAGGGAATGTACAAAGTTGATGATGTGAAACTGTGGCAATGTATATGGTTAGACACTGACTAAAATTAGCAATTTACAAAGAATGCCCGTTAACATAGTTCGAAATTGCATTGCCAATTTGTCATTAAAAAATTATATCAGAAAGAGTAATAAAAGCGCTGTTCAGATCATAACAAACGTTGAAGTCGTGACTTACACACAAAAAAAGACAAGTATTGGTAGAATTACTATCATCGAATAACAACTCAAATAATAAATTAACGAAACGATATTAATACATTATGATCACTGTTTGATAATTTGTGTAGTCAGTGATTTATTTTAATATACGTCAGAGCTTTCCTTTCTATTGTTGGGCCCGTATATCGTAATAATTTCTTACCTCAGTTCATATATCCCTTTTCTCTGCGTATCTTAAAGATTGTGCCAGGGATGTGCAAGTTCATTACTTCCCTTCATTATCAATACCAAACGGTAGTTTAGTACTTACAAATGGTGTGTTGAAAGTCTGAGATCCATACGTCATGAATTTGTTGTTTTATGAGAAAAACTAATAACGACATGTTACCAGAATGTTGTTCTTTCTGTGAGTTTCAATTTTGCTCAAACTGCGAATCGCGGTTACTGTGCACCGTAGCAAGACCAGCGCAGCCCTCTGATTGGTTAACTGCGCGACCTTTGGCTAACGGCTGATCGGACCATTTTGGAATGGCACGTGCACGTTTGACGTCGCGGATTTTTTAAAATTGCTGGCCAGTCATTTGAAAAAGGATGAAGTTTAACCGTCCAGATTTTCACCAAAACTCAATATTTTACCCCAAGTCTCTATGAGAGGTGTTTATTTATATTAATCTTCACATTGAATATGATTTCAGCTGATTTGATTCATATACTAGTAGATGTTTTTTGACGTGCAAATCAATGACACAATCTTTAATATCTTATTCAAAATGGAGGTTCTTTAAACTTTTTCTTTAACATGTTCCATTTGGCAAGCGAGATCTACAACTTAATAATGCTACTATACAAATTAGGTGTTCGTATCATTTCTGTAGTTTGCGAAGGTAGGTCACATCAACGCAGTTTACGCATGTGATGTCCATGTTAGAAGCCACACGTAAGAACACAATGGACATCAGGGGCGTAGATCCATGTTTCGAATTGGGGGGGGGGGGCAAAAGTGAAAAAATGTCCAAAATTCTCGCCGCGCTCTGCGCGCCAAACTATAATACAGAATTTTGCGCGCAAAGCGCGCCGAAAAAAATAACAAATTTATAGGTTTAATATTATGTTTATGCCATGTTTAACGGTTTAATAGTGCTTTCCAATGCTTTTTGAAACATATATTTGAATTGCATATTTGAATTTTTGAAGGTTGTCAAATTATGGGGGGGGGCAAATCGATATGTTTGCCCCATTATTTAATTGGGGGATCGCCCACCCCCCCCAGGATCGACGCGCTCTGATGGACGATACTATTGATGATTATATTGTGATATGGTATGACGTGATATATGATATGATATGATATGACATGATATGATATAATATGATATATGATATGATACGATACGATGATATGATATGATATGATGATATGATATGATATGATATTATTATAGTAAATAGTGTATTTATAACACAGTTTGTGATTGGCTGAATTGGTATCACGTGTCATTCATTATTTACGTTATAGGGACCGGTCGTGCGCTATAACTTTTATGCATTTGCAAGAGAAATGAAGAGGCAATCTCATGTGACTGGAGATTCTTTTTACCTTTGCTATCGTTTTTGAAGCCATGATTTTTCTTACGAAGCGTATAGGAAAGACTTTAGACATGTGTTTGTTTGTAGAAAGACCAATGCTTGCACTATTATATTGTTCATATAAGATGAGAAACTGTTTCAATTTCCGGAGATAAGAAACAGAAAAACGCTGTCGCTGTTGACAATTTGCGTAATGTGCGCGCAAATTTCAGTGCGTATTCCCTGCTGCAGCGCAGCGGTCGGCGCGTTTACGCGATGATACGCTAGCGCATTCCGGGGTCACTGACTGCACTCGTGCGCGCTGCACTGCTCCATGATGCACTGTTCATTTTACCGTGTTGTTTTATTCTCCAGGATCAAAATCATTAATGTTATAAATACACTTTATTTACTATAATAAATAGTGTATGTTATGTCGTGCACTATCCTAGACTATTTGAACTCCAAATGCATAATTATCCCTCGTGCAGCTCTATTTCAACTCGGCCTTCGGCCTCGTTGAAATAAAACTGCACTCGGGAAAATTATGCATTTGTCGTGCACATAATCTAGTATAGTGCACTCCACATCATACACTATTTATATAATATTGTATGTGATATGATATGATATTGTATATGATATGATATGGTACTGTATATATGATATGATACTGTGTATGATATGATATACTGTATATGATATGATATATGATATGATATGATACGATACGATAATATGATATATGATATGATATGATATGATACTGTATATGATATGATATGATGCGATACGATAATATGATATATGATATGATATGATATGATATGATATGATATGATATGATATGATATGATACTGTATATGATATGCATATCAATTTCTAAACAACAGATCCTCTTTTACGCAGTGAAATGCGAGGTTAGTATACTCACTGGTCATGCACTAGTGCTCTCTCGCCGCGCTGTAGGAGCATGTATATTGTTTGCATTCACACTCATAATAATAAAAACGCATAATAATAAAAACATGCGTGGATTTCTCACTGAGAGAAAATCGTATCTGTGATTGTTTTTTGCCTATTCCGCGGGCCTTCTCCTCGCCAATAAAATTAGATTTTTACATTTTTTTAGAATCCTCAGACTTCTCACTACATATCCTCGTTGTCAATATATTTATATATCTCGCACTTTCATTTTATGAAGCGGCAAAGACAGAAAAAATGAGAAAAACAGGGATCTTCCACGAGAGTTTTTTTTTTACCAAAAAGGAAGTCTTTAGACTCAATTCCGTGGGTCATAACGTTGACTTTGGTCACATATTTTGATCTAACCTTAAAGAGAAATCTTTGATTATCATAAATCTCGTGTCAATAGTATATCAAGCTTTTAGATTTGTTACAATTGCCAAAAAATGTGCCCAAAACGACGGTTTTAGTTTCAATTTACCATTGTGTTGCAAAACTCTAGACCATGAAGAAAGTAAAAGATCGCTTAGAAATTGATACGATATGATACTGTATATGATATGATATGATATGATACTGTAAATGATATGATATGATATGATACTGTAAATGATATGATATGATACTGTATATGATATGATATCATATGATATGACACGATACGATAATATCATATGATACGATATGATATGATGTGATATGATTTATTATATTGTTATATTTCATTCAATAATATTGATTTTTGTTGATAATCTTAGAGAATAAAGTGAATTTACTCACTTAAATATACATCACTGACAGTATACGGTCTACCGCCACCTGACAATTCATATTCTTTGACAAAAGCAAATATATTAACCAAAACAAACTTTGCATATTGCAAAAACAAACAATTCAAAGGCCGTTTATCCACACGGTGCGTTGGGAAATATAGAAAACCTGTAGAGCCGTTGAAGGTTGAATAATCGTATTTCAATTGATTTTTATAAACACTTTTTTTTCTAAAGCGACAGTACTTTTTTTATTCTAGATCTGTCGGTGGTTCAGGTGTATAATATATCCTTTGTTAAAAGGGGTCATTAAGATGTCATTTCGTTTCGACATTAACTCTTTGGTAGCTGGGGAAAAATCCAGGCGTGTAAGCTAAAAACTGGATTGTGTTTAAATTGTATCCATAAACTTGCAAAGAAAAAAATCACATGTAATCGACACAGGTCTTAACTACTCACTTACCTGGTTATTTATTTCTTCCTTTAAAGAAAAAAGTGTATAATTTGTGTTCACTTCAGTGGCACTTGAATTTTGAGGTCAGACGTATACGAAAAGGAGTGTCTCCGTGGCGAACCGGTACGCCGCTAGTAGCCCATTGAGGTTATAGGTGGGCAGAACGCGCAGCCAGCACACAAAGTGTTAAAATTTTGGTAGATTTGCTTATGATATACAGTATCTTATTTCTATAAAATGATCATCATCTATGGTTTAGCTAATCAAAATAATTATACAGAAATATCACATCAAGGTATTATCCATAACTTGATCATCAACCGACATCACTGTATCTAAAAAAAAAAGTGAGAAAATGTCTTTATCTAGCAAGTGCAATAATCAAATTTCGATTGGTTTAGTGCGATCACAATTTCGGTAAAGCAATAATACTATAAGATTATAATGTTCTTAGAATTTGGATAATTGACCAGTTGGTGAAATTGTCCCGCGCGCTTTACAAACATAACGGGATAACTGTGTCAAAATCATGCGTTGTAATATAACTGTGTTGTATTTGGGGCAAACTGCGGTTGAAACAATATAATATTCTTAAAATAGACACATGGTTGTTTTAAGTAGCACGCACAATAGATAGTTTTTGTGGTCTGAGTTGTTTTATAAATTAACGTTTTCTTGATTTCATTTTGTCTTCTTAATCAAAAAAAATATGTCCACTATTATGCCTCGTCTGCCAACAAATACAAGGCGTTTTCTGCTCATTTACAGAAACACACACACACACACACACACACACACACACACACACACACACACACACACACACACACACACAAACACAAACAAACGCACAAACTTACAGCCACAAACACACACAAACACAAACACACAAATATAGCCACAGGCACACACACAAACACAGCACACACAGACAAAACTGCGTTATCATCCCACACATTATGAATACTAAATACGTTGTTATAAAATACGTGTAACATGATATATTAATTATTAACAATATCTGATTCGTACGCATAAGGTAAACTGATTCCTTTTTCAATTACTCGCGCTTTTCATTCAAATAATTATATCACGGATGGTTATACGTCATATTATCCCTGTGTAAATTTTACGAATAAGATTGATATTATAGACGCGTGAATGTTGATTGATTGAGCTTGTTCTGCACAACATTCTGCGTATATTATTTGATAATTACCAAACAAATATTAGTTGAATTATGAGTTATGTTCACTAACGCAGTCAGTGGGGGGGGGGGGGGACTTAGCAATCGCCCCATCGATAAGTTTGGGTACTCCAGGAAATGTGGATATACCAAAAGAATTTTCTATGAGCTGGCATCTGAAATTCGTGGAACTAGGGTGCAGTAGATAACGTAAATGTGCTATAAAGAAAATTGAAAAATTGAAAGTAGTCCCAAATCAAGGACGAAATGATACTAGAATTTCTTCTTTGAAAATTTGTTGGTCAACCATTCCATTTTTTTTTTTTTACAGTTACGATCAGTCAAATTTGCTGCGTGGCTTTTTATTGTTTCAATTTTCATTAAATATATGCTTTAATTCAATATTAATTTTGTAAACGAGTGTTTTTCCTTAAAGCCCAAGTTTAGTTTTAGGGATTTTTGTTTATTTGAAAGCTTTATGCCCAAAAGCCATATCCCAGCAATAACAGATTCCGAATGTCTTTAGTTTTTTTTATTAATTAATGAAAAATCTCGGAGGGGGGCGGGACCCCAAGATTTTCGACTATATTTTACATTATTGCATCCAAAGGGTTAATAAGGTGTTAAGGTTGAGTTATACCTCATCTGAAAGATCAGAATCTGCTCTTTCAGATGAGGTATAATTCATATAACCTTAGCACCTTATTAATCCTTCAGACTCTGCTCTTTCAGATGAGGTATAAATCATATAACCTTAACACCTTATTAACCCTTTGGATGCTATTATGTAACATATAGTCGAAAATCTCGGGCCCCCCCATATTTTTCATTAATTAATAAAAAAAAATAAAGACATTCAGAATCTGTTATTGCTGGGATATGACTTTTGGGCATAAAACTTTCAAATTAAAAAAAAATCCCGAAAACTAAACTTGGGCATTTATAGAACCGTTTCAAGACAAGTCCATCCAGCCAGAATGTACAAGCTCTTCAATGTATATAGTGGGATTTGTATACTTGTAGAATGGATGCGATCTTGACGTTACGGTATCGGTAAAGTTTAACAATTGTGTCACGACAAGAAAATAATTTTCGCATTTATACATGTACGTTTGCGTGTGTGTCAGTGTGTAATATATATGTGTATGTTTGCGTATGTTTTCGTTTAAGAATAAGATACGTAAAATAAAAAATAAAGGTTGTAAATATCGTAGAGTGTATCAAACAAAGATAATAGGTAAAATCGTATAAATACATAATTATTACAACAGCAAAATACTGACATGATTTGTCCACGTGAACTGATGTAATGCGTTAAACTATCACACCTGTCACACCGTCGCAGAACAGAGTGTGGTGTAAACGGAGTTTATGTAAATAATCACATGATGCCTGTAATTAAAACTGCATTACTCATCAACAGGCATACGTGAATGGGCTAGCAAGCGGGTATAGTAGAGATCGTAAAAATATCGATCTCATTAAATCGCATCTCACGACTTAATTAAGATTTACTACAGGCCAACATATACTGTACCATATGTGTGGTTTATGAGGATTGCCTGAATTAAACGATTGAAACACAGCTCTCACAAAAAACATATTGAGTGATGTGACGGTATCCACTAAGGTCTAAGGCGAGGTCTATAAGAAGAGAGTTGGTGAGGACTTTCCAGCTTGTTAACGCGACGATTAGTTAGAAATTAATAAATAAGTAAGTAAATAAATAAATAGATAAATGAATGAATAAACAAAGAAAGAAAGAATAAAAATGAATATATAAATAAATAAATAAATAGATAAATAGATAAATAAATAAATAAATAAATAAATAAATAAATAAATAATTATAAGTAATGCTATATAGATGGGTATATAAACTTCTTTATCAAGTAGAGATTACCGAAATTAATAACAAAAATATAGCGAAGTCAAATATGAATTGTGACAGATCAAATGTCAATATACACCAAGTGGTTGTCTTGTCTGTATGTTTGTTTTTCGAAAGGAACTCTTTATAAAAGTACAGGTACAAATACCAGTTTTCGGTATATCCCATAAGGTGTTTGAAATATTTTATTGCACAGCTATAACTACACCTCCATACACATTAATACACATTCTAACGATCAAAGTGTAACAAGATAATAAGTCACAGATCGTGCGTTGATAGAGAGAATTTGCCAACATGGTTTCACTAGGTAGCAAATATGGCGCCTGCTTTCACGTGATCACACAGTGATCAGGGAAGAATCCGTATTCTTGAGGCTCCGTGTTGCTACCTACTTGAAATTCATTTGGCCATACTCTCTATCATCCGATTGGCAGGACAGATTCCAAAACTACATCGGGGCAAAACTTTTTTTTTTTTAATTTTCCGCGTTCCATATTTCATGCAGATGAAAATCTTTAATTCTTGCTTCTTACGTGGCTTTTGTCATGTCTGTTGTAAATATTAAAGTCTCATTTGCCAATACGCGTTTTATTATTTTCAGTAGGCTAGCTACCACACAATGGCAGCTCTGCATAAAAAACACAATACTCTACCCTTGGCACTAAGAGTTTTATGCTTACACCTCGGTGTGGAACAGAGATTACAAAATATCCAAAGTCATTTTCTTAAGTACAGAACCAACGATGTGTTCACCATCTTGTCCCGACGAACTGGGGAGATACACTGCTAACCTTTTGACCCTTTATCCCCCTATTGCCTGTGACATGACAACTGTGTCATTTACAAGTTAATGAGTCGACACTCGACAAAATGTTGACACGTTAGTAACTTTTAAATGCTCACAAATCTTCAAGTACATTACTGGATAGCTTTCGTCAGATTTTATGGACTTTCTCAAGCCTAACGATTCCTCCACAATCAGGGGCGCAAATCCAGGGGGGCAGGGGGACATTTTCCCCCACGATTTTGAAGGTGTGAGACACAATATCAAATTTCCCCAACGAATTCACATGTGTGCATAAGTCTGTGATTGTAAAAAATAAAAATGGCGGGAAAAAATGGTTCTGGTCGCCGTCTGCCCCCTGCCCCCCGCTTGTCAGAAGTTGTTTGGCTAGTAATTTGGCAGGTAAAAAAAAATGGCGGGCAAAAAATGGGTTTGATCGTCGTTGGCCCCCTGCCCCCCGCATGTCACAAGTTGTTTGGCTAATAATTTGGCGGGTTAAAAATATGGCAGGTATAGGTTCCTGCATGTGATGTCCCCCCCCTACATTTATAATGAATTTGCGCCCCTGTCCACAATACACATGCTATCGCCTGGATAAGCCTTTGAAATCACCGGAGCATCGATAGGTGGCAAAAGGTATCCTGAAGGCCTATTGAGTGAGGGATTATCCAAATTGTTATTTTGACCCTTTTTGACCAAAAGCAGGTTTCAAACTTCCAAGCCATCACACCCAAGGTTGTGACCACTGACCTCCACTCAGTCAGTAGTTATGACTGATGTCAATGACGTGCTCAGTTTTTAAACGGCTGGAAGGCTTGGTTTATTGTTAAGCCTGAAGGTAGCGGTATCCTAATTATTGGCCCGTAGAGATATGTGTTATTTTTATCGACTTCTGCCCAGTTTGCGAAATTTGAGATTCGCCAGACCTTTGTTTCTGTAATATGTTGTGTACGCAACATCATTTCATCTTAATTTTCAATTTACAACCATGTTGCCAATAAACTTTTCGCTAGCCCTCCTTTTGAAGTAGAACAGGTCCTGATAACGCTTTGCCTCACCAAAGCACACAGCCATGAAAAGCACTTATGCAAATGAGGCATCAAAATTCATCGTCACAAATGCAAAACTGCCTAAAAATACCTCAACATCTCACTGCCTAAATCCTGCAAGACATTGTATTTTAATTAAACTGACCCAAGAATGGAAGGCACACAAGACCATATAAATGGCAATAATCAGCATCAAATAGAGTTTTGAAGTGGCACTTCAGCTGGCAGGGGACGCGCGTGCTTCGCGAGTAAACAGGCCAGCATATATTAATAGGATACCGCTACCTGAAGCCCAGAATGTTTGTTGATCTGCTTTGAGTATCCACTCTTTTCTCCAATGCATGTCTTGTTACAACTTTTTTGTACGAATACTGACATGATTCTGTAATGGCAATAAAATGGTTTCATAATCAAATATACTCAGTTTATGCTGTTATCCCACAAGACAATTTCAAGGGTCTACTAGGAGATTTTCTATTCATTTCTTAGGTTGGCTGGTAAGTATCAACAATTACTACAAGAAGTAATTGGTGTTGTAAACCGTTCAAATTATGGTCCTTGGTATCCGTGTTCCACGGACAGTGGCATAAGCGGTCACCTATTATCGATATCTAACGAGGTTAGGCAAACAAAACGCCATATGCCAGACTTTTAATAAAAAAACTGGGGAAGGAAACATGTCTGTTATGATCTTGGGATTAGGTAAGTATAAGTGTCGATGAAAGGGTGACACCGTAAATAATAGAGCGAATGATAAGAAAAACCATATGGACAAATGAATTAAACCTATTCCCTCTACGACAAAAAATTGTGAATTATAAACCTATCGCATTTGAGAATTTAGCTACAATAATTTAATTCGTAAATCCAATTAAAAGAATTGATGAGAATCAATTTATGTCATTACCGTGAACGTCATACATGTATTGTTTTATTTAGAAATATTTTATTTTATAAGACTAACAGAAATAACAAATCCAATTTTCGAAATGTGAACAAATCAAATTTACACAACGATGTTCCGATAATAATTGAGATAATACAATGTCAGTAAATTGCATTTACAAGATATTCGTAAATATGATTTAGGCGATGTAAGTTATAATTGCTATTCAAGATAATACAAAATAAACTGCAGAATTAGATAACCATACAAACTAAATGTATATAAATGATATATGACCTGAAATATACTTAGTATACATTACATACAGAAATTTAATTTATCTAATGCAGAAGGCCGCCGTCATAAGCTGAGCTTGAATAAGACGGTTTCCAACAATTAACGCAAAAACTACGGTCAAAGAAAAAATGGCCCCGACAAATTAATATTTGAAAACACCCAGAAATGATTTTATTCGTTTCGTCTTTATTTCTGTTGGATCGTCAGGGTTTAGGGGCTGCATCCCATTCTCTCGTTTTTTATCAGAACTATAGGCCTAATGCTATTTATGTCCTGTTCATCAACAACGTTATCGTTTTGTTGCAAGTTTAACATGCGATTGCATCAAATAGGTCCAAAAGAAAGATTTAAAATTTGGTTTGATAATGACACGTACATTGCAGGTCCTTATACAATTTATATTCAACCAGCATTGTCAGATTGTCAAGGAAATCAAGTCTGTGAAATAAATGACAAAAATAACGGTTCGTGTTTGTAAATATATGTTACTTACAAAACGTTTCCTGGCGCCAATAAGAATATAACATTGTATCCAAATCATAAAAAATATAAGTTTTTCTTTAAAAGGACAGTTGGTTAAGCTTCTTGTATGTTCATCGGACGTTTAATCCATGCCTTTAGTGTTTAGTGCTGATATTGCAAATCGATGATCGCAAATAGTGGAATAGGATTCTGACATTTATATTCGAGCCGTTCTCTCAGTTACATGAAAATGTGTCTCTCTAAGAGAAAATCTTACATGAATTTTGAAACATAAATTGTCAAGTATATAATTTTAATATCACTTGATAATGATCACTATCCATAAACGAATTCATTAAATTGACAACGAATTGCCCGTCTGGGAACGTACCATACGGTACGCATGTACGTCATCACTATTATCTGCTGCCATTATCAGGTATAATGCTGTATGTCAGATATAGGATTATATTTTGCAATACAATATACACGTTAATTAATATTCATCTCATATTTCATACAATACAATCTCACTATATTTTCCCTCTCTGCCCCGCTTACTACGATGTATCGTAAATCCAGTCTACGTACATTAGAAAGAAATATTAGATACCTATCTTTTATCACTTTTGTCATAACCACGTTAAAAATAACAAACTTTTCTGAAAGACATAATACTAAGCTATAGTGAAATAAAGTCATCTTCAGACTCAAATGAAAGTAATGGGGGACATTTTCCCTCATGAAAATATATGGCTATCATTTTAGCTTTATTTTATTTTATATTGTATTTCACGATATATTTGTGTTTTACTTTTCATCCCTTATTCTGTGTGTTTTCATCCTATATTCTTAACAGTGTGCACGTAATGAAGACTGCAAATTTGATAATGTTTGGAGCAGGTTTTAAAATAATGTCAGATTAAGTGGCGATAACAATGTCAGCATTTAAAATATGCTAATCTATGATCCCGGATACAAATGGCAGAAATGGCTCTTCAGTACTCGTTAACGAGTGGGATTCTTGTTTGCAGTAGAAAAATACAGGTATATTTTACTATAATGCAATTGATTCTAGGAAACTCTGGTATATATTTTGTGCCTATACGAACTATTTCCCGTCCTTGAAAAAAAATATAATATATGTATGTTTTATGGAGGGAATCTGGCCAAAAAAAAAAAACCCTAAAAATAATGTCATTGAGTGAGTATTGGCCCCAAGTTTATGATTTCAGTGATGTCATCTCATTAAACCACACAATGAGATTTAATAACCTGGTCGATGTTTCATTTAATTTTGTGAAAATTGGTATTGAAGTGGGTATGCATCCCCTGTGCAGGTGAAGTTTTCCAAAAACAATGGACGCAAACAAACGTTTCTGAGTTGTATAACTCATAAAATATTATGCTTTTCATTAAACGTATGTATGTAGGTTATGGATTACGAATAACGGTTTCGTGTTTACACATAGCAGCATATGATCACATAGTACACAGCCTCACAGACACACCGACACAGAAACACACGCACAAACATACCCACACAAGCAAATACAGACACACAGTCAGACAAACAGACACAAGCACACAAGCACATACAAGTAGATGCGAACAAAGCCTTTTTGATATTTACACTTTAAATTACTTATATTCCCGCCCGATCCAAAGTGGTTCAAATACCCTCGTGTAATTCCCAGAATTATTGCAATTGTGAACATTACCACGCACTCAAATGCACCTGTTGCTTTCAAAATTAATACAATATGTACTTACGCCTACTATGAAGAAATAAAATGCCATGCGCGTGTAAATTTGAACATACTTATCCATTCACCGCCATACTGGCTTTTTATGCATGATTCTGAATTTTATATCACTGAGGGCAATCACAACACATCTTTTTCGCTATGCTCAAGGTACATACATACCATTCACTCCTCTTTCTAATAAAAAAAAGGGTTAAAGTGTCCTCCTATCACATGACATGCTTTCAGCACCTTTTGGGGTGCACCATTGCACCTATAATAACTTGCACCTTTTTTGGAGCAGATTTACACCTTCGGGGTACAAGTTTGAACCTCTATGATTTTGCACCTTTTAAAGACAAGAGTCACCCTAACATCAAGTGGGTTTTTATAAAAGCAGAACAATGGGAGAAACATATTAATGCAAGTTTTACCAAAATCGTCCAAAGAATAGCGGAGTTACGAACTTTCAAAGTTTTAAATTTGTGACGTCACATGCGAGCAGCTTCCCCATTGTCATGTAATATAAATTCCATAAAGTTCCATTTTCTCATATAATTGAAAATGATATTACCTGTGCATTCAATTTATAATTAGAAACATTATTTCAGATTTGCTTCTATAAAAAAAAAAACATTCAATTATCATGAACTAATAAAAGGTGGCAATTTATTGAATTAATACATGGGGAGCTGCTCGTATGTGATGTCACAAAATTAAAACTTTGAAAGATGATAACTCCGCTATTCTTTGGTGGATTTTGGTCAAACTTTCCTTAATATGTTTCTCTCATTGTTCTGCCTTTATCAAAACCCACTTGATGTCAGGGTTAACCTTGCCTTTAAGGTACAAAGTCAGTGATCGAAATTCTAAACATTTAAGGGTGCATACATGTATGTTCACCTTCAAGGCTATAAAAATACTATACTGATGCAAATAAGGGGAATATCTGCACTTGCATGAGTTATAAAGGTGCAAATTTACCGTATAATTGCACCACAAACGGGATAAATGTACTGCAAAATTCGGAGCAAGAAATCACGCACGCAGTTGTAAAAGTTTCTTTTCGAAAATATCAGCCTATCCGCATGTCTATTCGTTTTAACTATAGATAAGAGGGGAAATATAAATCAAATTGTAATGAATCTCGGCTGCTTTTTCCGACTACCTGCAATAAGAGTTGACGTGCATGGCCTTCATATATCTTGAAACATATAAGACAAAATAATCCGCAAAACGTCTAGGAAACTACCTAAAACTAGATAAAACTATAGTCAGATTTAAAGAGTACATCAGTTTTACGGGATTATCGGTTATGGAGGGGTTACTAGAAAATGTGTATGTCTATTTTAATCACCAAGAGAGAAGGCAAAATGTTAGATTCAAACAAATCGACACGTCTGAAGGGTGTGTGGGAATAGTCAGTGCATTAAAGCAAAATATGATGTACTGTATTACTCACCCAGATCTCTAAATCACATACTCTAGGACAACCAGGAAAACGGTTGCTAAACTAAAGACATAATTTAACATTGCGGAAGTTCAATGATACTAAATGTCATTCAATTTTCTTATCTCAGCTTTGAAAAGCTAATATGCCACTCGCAAGATATTTTAGGATAGATATCAGAGGCGAATTAAGTATCAGTTCAACTCTCAACTGCAAAACCTGCACCAGAGTATGACAGAATGGTCATGGCAAGACAAGATACTCGTGGATTTTGTCTTTTGAAATGCAGTAAAGGATGTTTTGTGGTTCGGTTTTCCACTGCTTCATTCCTAGACCTTTTACTATAGACGTAAAGTACGGAAAGTAATTTTGGCTGAATTTTTATGTGTAGACATTGGAAACATACTTGTAATATTTACGGCGCTTTATTCTGATGATTTGATTTGATCTTTGGATTGTACAAATACTTTTGAGATAAAAATAATTTCAGCAAAACTCCCAGAAAAAAAACTGCTCAGAATTGATTCATCGTTCTACTCATGCCATTACAAACCTTGGAAGGAATCGAACACCGGGGCCAAGGCTGGTCCTGAGGTCCTGCCACGCGCTGTAGCTCGGTGACGATTTTTCGCTCTTGTTTCCATGGGTCTTATCTCCTCCACTCTTATTGATATATCCCAGCTCATCAATGGGCGTGGTCCTTCCTCCCGACTTCACTTTCCTCCTGAGTAACTCTTCGACCCCCTGGAAGCCATCCAGGAACTCCTGGGAGCTGATTTTTCCATCGCCATCCTGGTCCAACTCGTCGAAGACGTGCCCGAGTTCGGTGTCGCTGATGTCGAGATCGCTTCCGAGACAAAGTTCCCTCAAATCCTCGTACTCGATGTACCCGCTGTTGTTCAGATCGCACACGGTAAAGAGTTGTGTGATTTTGGCTTTATCCATGTTCGTTTGAGCTGGTGGATATTGGACGATGTTTCAGCCGTACGATCCCATTGTACGAAAATAAAATTCAGTCTCCTTAGGCTCTTTCACTCTCAACTTTAGTCTCTCTTTTAGAGAGATACCACTCTCCTGCTGTTTTCAGGTCTATGCCTTTAGTCTCAGAGCAGTCCGTATTCAATGTTATTAAAAATGTATTAATCCAGTTATTATTAATCCAGAACAAATTGGTTTAATTGCAATCCACAACAACTAAAGTAATTTCATATCCAGCGACGCTGTCAGCTCATTGCAACAGATTGTGACGTGAGCTTTGCTAGACTTACTACAACACACCTGTCACTTTTGAAACCAAAAGCGCTTCGATGCTAACTGGTGTGGTAGTAACTCTCTTCGAAGTGTATATCAGCGTTCTGTTGCTGAATAAAAGCAAGGTTTTTTCGGTTTGCTTGAATTAAATCCAAATTTTAATTTCCATATTTACAAAACAAGTCCTGGAGTTATGATTAATTCACGGCAGATGGAATCTCGCTCAACATTTCCACACACCAACGTGGAAAACGCGACCACAGCGAAATGGCGTGATCTGCGCGTTAACGGTAGTACACCTGCTTTTGGGGACCAGTATTGCGTATTCACGTTCTTATCCAAATATCAAAACGTGAATATGAAATCATGTGTCAACAGAATATCCCACAAAACCCCAGCAGCTGTTCGGATATCGCTGCAAAGCTGCTAATTTGGGATTTAACCTTATCTCTCTGAATATAATCCAAGATATATCTCGTAATTTCAGCCAGATGACCTGTTTTGAGAGTTACCTTGCTGAAAATTGCGCCGCAACGCAGGATTGGTAACTCTGCGTTAAACGATAATATCGCTATCACTGTATTCCGTCAGTTTCACTCATGCTTCAATGGGTTGCATGATTTGATACGATAGTGTTTAAATGCAATATATCGGCAAATCTAAGTTGTAATCAAACCAAAAATCGCCCGAGATGTCCTTATCATATTAAACAGCTGATACACAAATTTCAGTACATTTCCGTTGATAAATAAGACAACAAGCACTATGTCATAAGCCTCAGATCGATGTCTTTTATTACAGTTCTTCGACTATAGGTGTGTTTACGATATCATTACATATACCACCGCAATCTAAGATACAGTGAGAGCTATTTTGATGTCATCTCAGGCCTTAGTTTATTACTCCGTAATGCAAATATCTCTAATTACACTTCAGTCAACAATTAGTTCGTTTTCAAACGCGTATCACTTCGTAAATTTCAGTCAACAATTAGTTCGTTTTCAAACGCGTATCACTTCGCAGAAAGAAATAGGAACCAATGCACTCTTTGATGGCAGGTGAGATCTAAAGGTGATTACCATAAATCGTCGATACGTTTGTAGCGTGAATGATGAAAACAAAAAAAAATGCCCGCAACATCCAAAACAGGTAGGCACTTAGGGCCCATTTATCTGAGGTCACTCATAGAATTATGCGTGTACATTTTCAGAGTCGTTCCTGGTGAATCCGATGTATATTGTGCTCGCTAAAACTTAGACCAGTGCTGATCGAGAGATGGACATACAAAATACATGCCACTAATCATACTTTTAACGGCTCCAAAGTCCGGATCCTTGAAAAAATGTACTCAGTTCGCCTGGGCCAACTGAGAGAGACAAACACTCATCAGCTTTGTAGGTTGACTGGGACCCGGACTGAAGTTAACTCGAGTGCAATATTGTAAGGTCAAATAGAGTTATATGTGGAGGCCTGAAGTGCATAATAAATGGTTGCAAACAATTATTTATTTATTTTTTTGTGTGGACGATGCACAAATGATGCCAAACTTCGTTTAAGGTTATATAGCCTCCGAACAAGGCCACGTTAAAGACTTGTTTGGTCTATCCCTCAATGACATATCAAAACTATTAATATATTGTGTGATTTTTTTGGTGTATCTTGTTTTCCATTGCATCAAGGGTTCTGTTCCTCATTATAATAAATGTCTATTTAGTAATTACACTCCGATCAGATCTTTGCATTCATCCAACACTGGTTCTCTTGTTGTTCCAAAATCTACAAAAACATGGGGGGAACGAGCTATTGCTCACGCTGGTCCTTCTCTATGGAATAGCCTATCTACAGTTATTACAAGTTGTAATTCCCCAGATTCATTCAAACGCAGTCTAAAACCCCGTTGATTACTTCATTTTCCCCATCTTTCACCTCTCCTTTATTAAAAATTCTATAGTATAGCCTGCACCTTGAGCACTCTGCAGAGTGGATTTGGCGCAATATCAATCACATGTTTTATTATTATTATTATTATTATTATTATTATTATTATTATTATTATTATTATTATTATTATTATTATTATTATTATTATTATTATTATTATTATTATTATTATTATTATTATTATTATCATTATAATTATTATTATTATCATCATTATTATTATTACAAAACAACGTTTAAACGATTATCCGTGATAACCCATATAAATATTACAATTGTTTTCAGACACAGTGTTTAAAACAAATAAATAGGCAAGCAGCTGTTCATTTCTACAAAAAAAAGTACTGATCTATTCATAGTGTAAAAAATTAACTCCAATTCCACGATTAATTAAAAATTATCGCTGGTTTAATTTTTATTTTTCCAAAGACGCGTGTACAAACTCAAGCAAACAAATGCATTTTTCGCCAAAGTTACTAAAGTGGATTTAGCGCCTTTTGGAACTGAGCTCTTCATTTATAGATTGGCAAAAGGCCGGCAAAGCTTTCAGCAAACCATGTATAATTTTTTGTTATTTGCATACCTGCGACGTTTTGCCTACCAGCAATAGTTACATTTTGAGGATTTTATGCCGTTGATTTATTCACATATATTAATCCGTTGATGACTAAGTACGACATATCTCGGACTGGGGTATATGGAAAATGTGTGTTATATTAATATCATACCGTCTCCAACGGGTTAAAACTGACTCTGAATAGCGCGACGTGCATAGAATAACAAGGTATTGTTGAGAGTTCTGCATGACCGGGTGTGAATATTTTAGCAGTGTTTGTGGAATATAATATCAATAATATCGTCAGCTGTACATAGAATCACTACAATAACACGCTGGTCCCTATATTGTATTCCCACGTTGCAAATATATATTTGACCTTACCATAATATGACGGTACACTTTTTTTTCGTTCTGACATTTCAATAAGTGATTGTAATAACTTTATCATGCTATATAATTATGATAACGGTACGACTCTACTACTACTACTACTACTACTACTACTACTACTACTACTACTACTACTATTACTACTGATCCTACTATTACTAATCCTACCACTTGTTATTACTGTTAGAATCATTTTATTGATAATTATCATTATTATTTATATTATTGTTGTTGTTGTTATAATTATTATCATTATTATAATCATTATTATTATTATTAATATTATTATCATCATCATCATTATTGAAATCATTAATATTACTTTTGTCATTATCATTATTATCATTTTTACTATACTACTACTACTACTACTACTACTACTACTGCTACTACCCTTACCACTATTACTACTACTACTACTACTACTATCAATTCTTATCATCTTAACCGTATATTGAACGTTTCATGAAAAAAGCAATATTCAGAAATAGCCGCTTACATGTACATTTCAAGACAAACGGGTCGAAATGGGCTGTATTAGTTTAACTGAATTTCATTATTACACCATTATGTATTGTGCAAACTTTCGAGATAGACTAGAAATCAAAGTAAAACAACATGAACAAAAACTTCAATTCAAGCAGAGTAAACTTTTCTGCGCATCTGGATATGAGAATAGGACAAAATAACACTTCAATATCCGATTTGCTCCGTGGACTAAAGATAGACATACATACAGATCAAATAACTTGTAAGTGTGATTACTAGCAGCATAATTAAGAAAATATGTGGAAATATAGACCCGCTCGTAAGTTCGTGTACTTTATGCATTTACGTGCTTCACTTAATGGTTGGACTTTTGTGACATGTGATTGTTAAAGCCCAAGTTTAGTTTTGGGGATTATTTTTTTTCTATTTGTAGGCTTTATGCCCAAAGGTCATATCACACCAACAACAGATTCTAAATGTCTTTCGTTTATTTCAAATTAATTAATGAAAAATCTCGGGGGGGGGGGGAATTTTCGACTATATTTCACATTATAACATCCAAATGGTTAATAAGGTGTTAAGGTTTTATGAGTTATACCTCATCAGAAAGAGCAGAGTCTCGCCCCCCCCCCCTCCGAGATTTTTTCATTAATTAATAATAAAAAAAAAGACATTCAGAATCTGTTATTGGTGTGATATGACCTTTGGGCACAAAGCTTTCAAAATAAAAAAAAAATCCCAAAAACTAAACTCGGGCTTTAATCTACACTTTACAATAAAACAGGGGCAAATCTTGCGTCCTTCAAATGCAATACCAATAGCGCACAGTTTGTAATTTCTTCAACCATGTCAAGAATATGTCATTTATCCCAACAGGCCAAGAATAAAACCCTTAATGCTGCTTTAATGTCAGTTTTGGGATTTTTTTTCATCGACATTATACTTTGCGCATACGGGTGTATAGAGTTCTTCGTAGTGTTTGCTACCAGTCAGTTCGTTAGAAACTATAAAAATATAACATTTCGTCGACCATATCGC
>JZLH01S0624507.1:2049-21460 GCA_001188425.1 Eucidaris tribuloides | reverse complement strand
TAGTCATACTTCATGAAACATTTGTCAAGGCAGATCCAAGGAGAAAGGAAAATAAAAAAAAATCGGAGTTATGGTGTAGAAACTGAAATGGAGAGGGAGGAATAACTGTGGAGTTTGATATGTGATGGCCTTCTGGGGATAGGTGAAGGCCTAAGAATATCCTATGTGCAAAAATTGTGATTTATTCTCAACATAACGATAAACGGGCAATAATAGAGCCAAAACGTTTGCACACTGCGAGAAGTATTGTAAGAATAAAATTATAATTATTATGATAACGAAATGAAGACCATAAAACAACCAGGAGGAGGGAAAATTGGAGAAAGGGCGGAATGTAAAGTAGAATGAAAGCAAGAATTCAAGGAGGAATGGAATGGAGTCTCGATCTCTTTTACTAAAATATAATAAACAATTACATCGTGTACGGGGCGGAATCGAAAATTAATTAATACAAAATTATAGCCAGGTACAAATGGGTATGAACGTATGTAATGACTCAGTGAGATTTTTTGTTTCCCAAACGCATATAATTCGTTGCCGTATTGGGGAGGGGGTGGTAATTTTTTGATACTCCTTTTTGCTTCTCGTCCGCGGGTGGTATACATGGCCTGAAGTGATGAACGTAGTGATGGAAAAAGACGTCTCCCCGGCAAGTAAAATACAGGGAATTGCAAAAGCAAAACACATAGAATATTTTGGCCCATTGGCTTGCATACGTGCTAGTGAAGTAAAGATGTGGACATTTAGGATTTATATATTTCAGGTGCAAGTTTCAATCACGCCTAGCGACCACTATGAGCAGTAGTGAAGATTGATCTTCGTTTCCCATGAGTTACATTGTTACGTAAACACCAGCCGTCCGGTTTATTTCAAGTGCACTTCAAAAGCCATCTCTATTGTATCAAGCTAGCGTCTTGCAGGATTATAGACGAGGAATCTTCTACAATTGTACGTTTGGGGCCTACCCAGCGCTTTTGTGAGTTCTCAAAAGACCTATTCACCATCTTTGAACCTGAACACCTTTTGCGAAAGCTTCCTTTTTTAAATTCAATATATTGTTACTGGCCCCTATGGCATATTTCGAAACGGATAAAATTGGCATAAGCCTCGGTGTTCGACAGCTGTCGCTGCATTTAACACCATTGCGTCAAGAATTGATGCAGTAGTGATGTGGAATGATAAAAAATACCGAATAGAATACCGGAAAAATGCCGATAAGCGAGGAAGTACTGTAACTCTTATTACACAAATTATTAGTAGTGAAAGCGAAAAGCGATTTTTTTAGTACTCATTCACCAGATGTAACAAAAATTGTAATACCAACAGATGATAAAGTATTTTTCAACTATGGACAGTTACAGATTGAAATAATGCATTGGTAATCGTTGCCAATAGATATACATTATAAAAAAAAATACTGGGAAGAGAGAGAAATTTACAGAGAAAAGGTCGTCAAGGCGAACAAAAACAAAATCATAATGAGAATGAATGTGAGACAAAAATATAGGATTAGTTTGCAAATGAAATTGCAAACTACTTTGCCCACACTTGGAGAAGCATAATGCATTGGTAAGAAGCTACATGTTCGTTTTCCGATATAATATTGCATTGTAGAAACTCAATGATCATCATAAGGCGAAAGCATGATAAAGAAACTGAATGAACAAAACAAGAAAAGGAGGAGGAGAGTGGAACATAAAATAGCAAAACCACAATACCGAGGCGAATGTGCTAGAGAGGCGTTGATTTCTTGAACCATCGTTTCAATAAATAAATACATGTCCGGTATTTTGTATCTGAAGCGTGCAAATCGATGAAAGTCATGTCATGGACTAACGTGCGCTTTATAACTTTAGACGTCCGTATACTCATGGCCGTATTAGGCGGGGGTTGTGGCAGGTAACTCGATTTTTATTTTCTTTCGACTGTTTATCAGCGCAAGATACTCAACTTTTTGCCCCCCCCCCCCCCCCCCCCGATAAGTGTTTGAAGTGGTGGAAAATGACCTCTGGAAAACAAGCATCCCTCCCCGCATGCCAAAAACAAAAACAAGAAAAATCGAAAAAAATTGTGTCCATAATTTGTTGTTTTTGTTCGCTTATCATTTGTGTTTTGCCAATGAAAGAAGGATAAAACCAACTTTGGGACATTTAATTTTTCAGGCTTGTGAAAATTAACTCATTTACATTTCAAAGCAACCGAAATTTTGAAGAGTGTTCCTGTTTACGTTGTTGTTAATCAAGTCTGCCTCTCAGTGCTTCATCAAGTAATTCCACAAAGCACTTGTCGTCTATTGTGTTTTCGATATAAAGTAGACCTAATGTATGATCAAGCGGTATCTTTACAAATGTATGTTGGGGCCTATCCCTAAACGCATGTGGACGCTCCCTTAACGAAGTTGTTCTCTATTCAGTACAATGTACGAATTTCATAACAAGTTCGCGCGATTCATCAACAGCGAATGTCGCATTATCATGATTGCGTATGCATATTTGTATTTCCCAGAAATGTCGTGGATGGTTATTTCGCGCGGGTATTTCCGCCCTAAAATTGGTCGGCAAAGTAAAAATCGCGATATGCCACTATTCATTCTGTGAGCAAAAAAAAAAAAAAATCCGTGTCGCTTACATGTTCAGTTACGACTACAAGTAAAAAAGAAATAAACTTGTGAGAAATCTGAAATATATAGTAAAGTATAAGCAATAACAGAATGCCATTTGCGAGATAATCAATTTGTTGGTCTGAACGCAATACCTAGCATCCGAATTGATTTGCATAAGGTATTTTATGCATGAGGTTGGCTTTATGCTAATGAGATCAGCGAGGCATGAACCTGACTTGCCTGTGCATTGGCCCTTTACCGCAAATCGTTACCCAGGGAAGCAAATCTGCGAAAAAATGTGGCTGCCTGCGAATTTTCGACTAATTTGTGTCCATGTTCTGTCAGTTATCTTGAAAAAAAATAACACAGTTATTACTTTGATGTATTGGAGGTTCGATTCATCTGATTTATTATCTGTGATTGTGCATTAAAACAGGTGAACATCTAAGGTCAAAAGCTGCAATGTCTGTTTCGCTCTGCCGTGACGAATTAACTCGTCACTGCTCTGTGAAATCAAGAAAACGCTTGACGACGTTAATCGTCACTAGTCACGAACGGTAACCTGTGTTATTGTGAGCTGAAGGTACATGATAAATCTGGAGTAATGCTTCTCTATTATTGTCGTCTCTCCTTTCTAAATGGATTATAACCACAGGGAGCTTAATTTATGTGTCAAAGCTAACTAAGTAACAAGAGCATTTGGTTCAGTATATCTTCAGTTCATCAGCGAGTTTACCTACAAGTATACTTTGTTATAACTACAGATAAGATGAAGTACTTGCAGATAAGTAGAAACAAACTTCAATATCAAGTACCTGTTTTTGGACACCAACTTAGGAACAGAAGGCTGTTCTGAAAATGTCAGCTCTAGTACAGAAGAGAAGTGGTTAAACAATCAAGAACTCTACAATTTTTTGAACAAACCTCTGCACAAATCCTCATGATGACCAATTTTACTTACTTACAGGATCGTACATGGCTTTACGTGGGTCAGCTTTATTCTTTACGTCGGGCAACGTCAAAAACTCAATATAATATACTGAGCACATTTGATTGCGGGAGTGAAATTAAGGCTCACTTTTGGTAAATAAAAGGAATCTTTCACATAAATATAAACAGAGAAACACAAACGTGGGGTATTTTTCGTGCAAACTGCTATCAAAATATATTCATAATGGTCACTTTTCAAATATTATTATTGCAACTTTTTTTTTTATGTTATTTGTACTTCCCTCAGTAAAGATGGTACATCAAATGGTTGTTAAATTGATAAACTTCTGGCCCAGTTACATGTGGTTAGCACCAAGACCCTCTTAAAATGCTAGCTTTCACTCTAGTAAATACTAAAAATGGCCATTCGCAAAGAATATACATGTACGTGTAGATTAAGCTTCCCCATTTTAACATTCTTGAATGTAACCCAAATCTGGCCTATATGTATAACACATAAATTTGTGTAAATTCCAACTATGGGAAATCCTAAAGCATTATATTTTATGCAACTTTTTCATTAATTCAACTTTGAAGGCCTGTGCTGTTTCCAGACTTGTATATCACACTTGAAGATTATTTTCTGTCCTTTACATACATAAATTGCCTGCTACCCTTCACTTACAAGTATTTTTGACAAAAATGCTTGTTTAAATAATACATTGTTTGAATGTTACAGAATATTACATAATGGGAACCATCTGAACTCACCTCTTATGTAAGCCAGACCAAAATATGACCTCTCGTTGAGACCCACATGTGACACGACGAGGTCAAACAACTCCTGACCCGAGGTACCCAGGTCACACAAGAGGTCAAGTCGACGACCGCTGAGCAGGACCGCTGTGACCCTCTTCTTCTCCGGCGGAATGCGACCCGCTTTGCTCTGAGAGGCCAAACATCACAACATACAATGATGAGATAGGGGGATTTGTTAAGTGGTTAGACTGGCCATTTTTTTAGGATAATTATACTTCTGTTCCCAGCCAGGGACAGGCAATTTAAATTTGTACTTGTAATCAACTTGAACAAAAAAAATCACTGCAAAACATGATAAGTCATATTGTCCCAATTTAAGTCGACAGCCACATAGAATTAACCCGTTGCTTACGGGAACCGGATGGCCCCTGTACAAAGTCTACGGGGATTTGCGGAATCTCGTAGTCAACGGGTTAAGGAAGTCTGTTTCCTTCTTCTGTCCAGAAGACAAGTCACATACACACACACACACCTAACCATCATCATCTTGGTTTGCTTCCACCTTCTTTCTGAGTGAACTTTTTGTACCATCCAAGATTCTCAATTTACAGAAATAGACATACTTCTTTCCAGCAATCAAGGTGTGAACAACTTACTGAGCCTGCCAGGTGGGTGTTACATTGATTAAGAGGTGTTTAGGAGGGATAATACATCCATATTCAATGTTTTCACTGCACTTACTGATCCGTGCAAATTGGCGAATGTGACAGAACAATTGTTAAATGTGAACCATGTCTATTACAATATTCTCAAACCAGATGTAGGGAGACTGATTTTCCATTTACCGGTAAATGGAAACGGAAAATCCATTTGGTTTTTTACTTTTCATGTGGAAATTCATGGAATTCACCTTTGCAAAACGGAATTCATGTTTTTGTTGTGTACATTTTCTATGACAAACTGGAATTTCCATTTTTGGATCAAGTTGAAACGGAATTACAGGTTTTCAGAAACGGAAAATCAGCATCTCTAAAGATGGAAACCCCAAACACTTACCAGAAATGATGCATTCATGGTGATACATTCATTCGGCTCGCTACTCATAACGACAAACTCTGGGCCAAAGAACTTCTGCAATATCAAACAAACAAACAAATATAAAATAAGAATGGGATAAACACTTTTGCTCATGAAGCAGAAAGCACAGGTTATAGGCAATGTTGCCTAGATTTCCACAACAGTACTATCCCCTGAAAAGTTTAATTTGTTTGCAGTTAGAACCCATAGACAAAAATAAACACAGTTAAGTTGCAATAGCACATGAGTCATGTTGTCAGGCATAACACCACAGGGAGGTGGGGGTGGGGTGGGGTGGGGTGGGTGGGGGCCTATCCCCCTCCCCCTGCCTCCCTGTGGTGTCATGCCTCACAATATGACTCATGAGGGGGAAGGGCCACCCCACCCCCATGGTTTACAAAATACCAAAAGTAGGAAGGATTTTGGTGTGTTTCTTTTTTCAAAATTCCCCTCTCCTCCAAGATTTTCTGCCATAGACAGTGTCCTTTCACAGTTTCCTTCTTCTTACTGTTGTGCATTCTTTAAATTCTCAATATATGTTTAACTTTCATTCTTCTTTAACCCATTGGAGACTAAGTATAAGATATCACATGCTGAGGTCTATGGAGAATGCAAGTTATATCAAAATTAAACCGTCTTCAATGAGTAAATTTGTAGTCAGGAATATCCTGTGTTGAATCCGAACACGGCCTCGGTCTAGGTCCGGGTCACCTGTACAAACCCTATGGAAAGGTTGTGGTTTGGGGCGGTCTTGGTCTCAAAACCTGTGGTCTCGAATGTAACACCGGTAATATCCATTTTCAGTACACACTGGACTTGTCCCTAAGGTGCTGAGCTCATACCTTCAGTTTCTTTCTTGATGGAGACATATTTCTCCGGTGTTCGGTCCCCGATGACGATGGCTGAAGCCTTCTCTCCAAGGACGCTTCCCGACTGGCTCGCATCATGAACTCATTCGGTCCATGTCTCTGATTGAAGTCTGGCGCACTTCTGCTCTGATATGGTTGTCTCTGCTCATATGATTGTCGCGGATGGTTGAAATTGAGAGAGACGGCTGACGAATATTGCGAATACTGGTCCGGATGATAACTCCCTTAAAACACACAAACAAAACCATAGTACAGCCAATACATTTGGAATTTTAGGGAATGTAGATACATGATTGGCTTCCCAATATACTTTTTTTTCTTCTTGTCTGCTTAAGATTATCTCCTTCCCATATACATTCCCTTGCTTCAAAAGAAAAACAACAACTACAGGAGCAGCAGTCTAGTTTTACTTGTTGGTTGCAATAAATAATAGGTTCTTAAAGGCAGTGGATCTTATTTGCAAACATCCCCGCAGACCAGGAAAAGATAACCCATGCCCTTAGGCTATTGATGAAGGGCATGTCTGTGAAATCTTGGGGTCAGTAATTACCTGGAATTTGAAAACTGCGAAAGAAAAACAATAGCTGTTTAGTGTACATTCTATGGTAGGAATTTTTTTCTCGCGAGAAAAAAATTCAAATCTGAGTCTAACGGTCACTATAATTCCACTAAATCTGAGTTTCTAGCTCCTATATTTTGTTAAATGTTCCCAGATGGCATTTTCTTCTAAACGACATTGTATTTACACAATGTTAATTTTTAGACATGCAAAAGAGATCCCCTGCCTTTAACATTGCATGCATGACACATTTAACTATATTTAAGCAAACAATAATACTTTAACTAATACAGCTTTTTATTGCATAATTTTCTGAAGTATCACAGGTGCTGGTAGACTAATTTCTAACTAAATCAACCAACAATGATGTAAATACAAAATTTACTACTTAAAACACAACAGCTATGTCTTGTTGGGAGTTTGTTGTATTTATCTGACTTTATTAAAATATCAACTGTGACATTTATGACAGGATGAACAACTTTTTAAAAACACTGAAAGCATACCTTCTTGTACTGACTCGACAGAAGTTAGTGACTTAAATGATCTCACATGACCATTTGACCTTTGACCCCTATAATTGCTGGCATCATCGCTCATCGTTTCACTCTCACTGTCGTAATCGTCGAGTGACGGCGACCGTTCACGATGACGTCGTGGCCTCATACCAAGCTGTTCTCGTAGTCGCCCGAGTCTTTCTCTCCTCTCGCGCAAACGTTCGTAAACCAAATTCGTCCTCATCGATCGGTTTTTGAGCACCGGCGATCGTTGCTTCCCCCGGCTGCCATGGCGATCGGGCAGCGAATCATAACCTCTTGAGGACGACGTGTGAGACTTCGCAGACAGAGAGTCGTAGCGTTTGGAAGTCCGACTCTTATCCGGGAGCGACTCATAACCTTTTGATTTCACTGAATTTGCAACCGAGGGTGAAAAAATATCGGACATGTGGTATGAACGTCCTTCCGTCTGATCCTGTCTGTTAGTCCTGTTCGATTTTCGTGACATACTTCCGTGGTACGATTGTTCGTCGTTAAACGCTTCGCGGGAAGTCATGTTTGATCTGTGACGAGGCTCGTCATCATAACTGTCCTGAGAGTCTATCGTACTACTGCTGATATTGGTGTATCCAGCACGCCGATGTTTAGATTTGTGTGGTGCTCCGCGGCGATTGTCCGGTTCGTCGTAATTTCTCGACATGCGATTTCGTTTTGGGTCTGTTGAATCACTGGAGTTGAGTTGGTGGTGATTGCGCTTACCAGGACTGACGCGTCCTATTATTAGGATGAAAACAAAATGAGTTGTATTCTGGAATCTCTATTGAATATGTCATCATCACCATGTTCATCATTATCATTATTATCATCATAATCATCATTATTATGATTATCAATCTCATTGTCATCTTCACCATTAATATCATGATCATTATTATTATCATCATCATCACCACCACCATTACCACCACCATTACCACCACCATCACATCATTACCACCACCACTATAACCACTACTTCAAGAAGCACATCTTCATCATTACCTTAATCATCACCACTGCCACTGTCACTTCAAATAACATCCTCTTCATCATCAATATCATCATTACTATTTTTACCATTTTCATCATCATCATGATTATAATCATTAGTATACATAGTACTATCATTGCTGATATTAGCAGTAGTTGTAGTTATCATTATTATTTCCTAATACTATCATCATCATACAAATAAACATTTATTAGTACATGGGCAGCGATGGGGGGGGGGTGGGGGGAAGGGGCTTGACCGCACTCAGCTTTTTTTCTGGGGAGGATCCTCCCCTTCGGTTTTTTTTTTTTTTTTTGCATTCTAGATAGATTGTGTTATCTACCCATTCAAGATAAATGTAATGAAAATAAATTCTTAAACCTTATTTATGTGGATGTGGGGGATTACAAAGTTGCAACCTATATTTTTCATCAATATATAGGCCTATGTATCCTCCGGGTATTTTTTCCTTCTATTTCACCTTCAGTCTTTTTGCCCCACCCCCCTCTCGTTACATGAAATCTCCACTACTGTATTACAATCAGCGTGTTTCTATTGAAGTTAGTTTTCCAGATGCAACCGGCTAATGGAGGAGAAGATCTCAATAGAAACAGACCTTCTCCGCCATTATCCGTCTTTTTAGCGGAGAAAGTTTCGCCGGTATTTTTGCAGGATAATAGCGGAGAAAGATACCGTAAGACGTCAATAGAAACAGACCTTTTCCGCCATTATCCGTCTTTTAGCGGAGAAGAGCCCAATAGAAACAGACCTTCTCCGCTATTATCCGTCTTTTGCTGGTGAGAAAGCAGAAATAAACAAAACCACGTGATCGGAATACATGACCCCTGGCGCAGGATAATAGCGGAGAAAGATACCGTAAGACGTCAATAGAAACAGACCTTTTCTGCCATTATCCGTCTTTTAGCGGAGAAGAGACCAATAGAAACAGACCTTCTCCGCTATTATCCGTCTTTTGCTGGTGAGAAAGCGGAAATAAACAAAACCACGTGATCGGAATACATGACCCCTGGCGCAGCGCGCGTGTGTTTGATTGAGCATAAATTTGACCTCGGTAATAATAATAATAATAATAATAATAGTGAATTCTTGTATAGCGCACATTCCACCAATAAAAGATGCTCATGGCGCATTAGAAACAACAACATTTATACAAAGAAATGCAACAAAAACACAAACATAAATACAATCTACGGATAAGTGTGTTGTGAAAAATTAAAAGGTGTTATACTACATTAAAGAGATAAGTTTTCAGGTTTGATTTAAATACCTGTACAGATTTTGCTTGGCGTAGTGGGAAAGGGAGATTATTCCAGAGTGTAGGGCCTGTGTGTGAGAGAGAACGCTCCCCCCAATTCCGTTTGACTCGAGGTACCTGTAGAATTTGTGAGTTTGAGGATCGGAGAGTTCGTGGAGGGGTGTAGATATTTAGGGTGTGTTGTAGGTAAACAGGGGCGGATGAGTGTAATGTATGGTACACAAGGAGGAGAATCTTAAATATTATGCGTTGATCAACAGGGAGCCAATGAAGTGAGCGAAGGATTGGGGTAATGTGGGTGGTTTTCTTGGTGTAGGTGAGTAATCTGGCAGCACAATTTTGTAGACGTTGTATTCTTGAAATGTCTCTCTGTGGGAGGTTACAAAAAAGTGAGTTACAAAAATCAAGACGGGAGGATATGAGGGCATGAACCAATTGTTCAGCAGCAAATTTAGTGAAGAACTTTCGAATTGAACCGAAGTTTCGTAACTGGAATCTTACACGTTGCAGAAGTGCGTTAGCATGGTTCTTACAAGACCAGATTGGAATCAACTATTACACCGCGAGATCTACGAACAGATTTTGAGACTTTTCACACTGAATATTACCAACTTCTAATTTTCACAATTATCAGGCTGACTTAGACAACATTTGTGAGGAGACCAATCATTACAAATTTCAGAATTTACTGTCATTTAGTTTGAGACCATTACAATCCTCCATAATTTAACATCAATCGGATACATGATTCTAGCTTTTAATAGCTTTTGAAAGTTCGTTCCTGGGTTGGTGGAAAGATAGTACATTTGGATATCAACCGCATAGGCTAGTGATATGCAATGTCGTGCTTAACGAAAAATGTTCTTCTATTGGGGAAAGATTATATATGAGAAACAAAAGAGTCCCCAACAGGACGCCTGTGGGACACCCAACGGTAAGTGGGAGTAGGTCAGACGTTCTGTGCATTGACGCTAACAATATTGTCAATCGTCGCAGAAGATATGATTAAACGCAATAATGCAGTCCGTGACACCTTCACGATTCTGAAGTCTTTGAATCAAGATTTTGAGGGTCCCCGTTATCAAAAGCGATGACATATCCAACAAAATTCATACAGTAATGTTTTCCGACTATCCAATCTCCATCAGACACAATACCTTGCGGCAACCCAGGTCAACGCACTCTTAGCCGGTAATCATACGATCCCATTAGGATCAGGGTTGGCAATTTCCCGGGAAATACATGTATTTCCCACCAAGGTGGGAAATACTGGGAAATACTGGGAAATACCGGGAAATACTGGGAAATACCTGGGAAATACTGGGAAATACTTGGGCGATACCCAGCAGTGTACTCTTGAAGTTGTACAAGGTCAACTTAAAAGGCCATTATAATGCCCTTCATTTGGGCTCTTCTTACACAAATCCACCTTGAACTGATAAATTTCAAGGGAAAAGACTTTAAAACCTCTTTTTTCAATTTTGATAATTTACTTCAGCATTATTTCACATATTGTACAGAACTACACTGTACATTATTCAGGTGTTACATGTAGCTTTTCCTAGGAGTGCGGCCCTCATCTTGCTGAATATACAGGGACAAAATCTATCTGTCTATGGGGTATGCTGTTTTAAGTGTTCTGGACTTATGGAACAATTCAGATATTTGCAGACTAAAATGATTGAAAACAATTTCTAAAATAAAAGCAAGTGATTATACAATTTTCCTACTTTAAGTATTGATTTGGCTTTGTAGAAAATTTGTCCAACCAATCAGAATGAGTTCCTAGTTCCCCACCATCAGTTAAGTTAGTTTTTTTGTTGTATTTTGTGTTGAATCACACTTACTGAACAACAATCTCTACATTTTTTTGTTATTATCCTTCAAGAAATAACTTTTTTATAGTATTTCCCTGTATTTCCCAGTATTTCCCGTTTTTGTCAAAAATAGCAAGGCGGTATTTACCAGTAAATACCGGTATTTACCACCCAGTATTTATCGCCCGGTATTTACCGGCCAACCCTGATTAGGATCGATCATGCTTTCTGGAAAACGCAATCCAATAGAAACAGACCTTCTCCGCTATTAGCCGGTTAAATTTTTTTCCGGATAAATACGGTAGGCTCAATAGAAACACGCTAATATGTCACTCACCTGATCTTCTTTGGTCAGGTGACCTGCTCCTGCTTCTGGAGGTCGGCCTGGCTGCCATGGAAACACTGTTGTTTGTATTGCTATTGAAGCTATCAGTCATCATGTCCAGCTGAGTTAACAGACCAAGAGCATTGCAAATAATATTGATTGAAATCAGTGACTAACAATGTAAACATTAACATCACAAGAACCTTCCACTGAGACAGATGTGTACAAGTTTAAAGGCATCGTATAACAATATTTCCATTTGAAAAAAATATGAGCTACATGAATCATTCCCCATGCTACTAGTGTCTTTGATGAGGTATAAAAAGGAAGCCCTAAAAAAATTGCAGTTCATAACGATCATTATAAACGTAATAATCAGTGACCATTCCGGTTTTCCCCCATAAATTTCTGTGTTGCAGAATTTTTGTCAGCTGACAATAATTCATGTGCCGATTGTTATCTGTATATCTGTACACATTTTACGAGTGACAGCATAACAGTGGAAATTATTGGGTGACGTATCTAGCCAGTGGCAGTATAACTTTCCAAACTTTTTGTATTCTAAAGTGTATTTTGTCAATTCAAGCACTACTATGTAGCTCAGATATCAAAGTTTGACAATTTATTTCAAACTGAAGCTCCACAATGTTAGCCTATGTTTGTAATATAATTCATGTGTAATACCTTGTTCTTGGTTACTCTATTACTCTTTTCTAAGGGCAAGGACAGGCCATGGAAGAATTTAATACATTATACCTTGAGATTTTTAATAACAATGACATTCAGTTGAAATATTTTGTAATACTTTAATGTAATTCATGTGTAATACCTTGTTCATGGTTACTGTAGTTCTACTCTGTTCTAAGTGTAAGGACAGGCCGTGGCAGAATTTAATACATTATTCCTTGAGATTTTTAATAACAATGACATTCAATAGAAACATCTCATTATACTTAGTGTACATCTCATTATATTGATGAAAGATAAAATATGGTGAAACACATGAATCTTTTTCATCACTAAAATGAATGGAAAAATAATCTTCAGGTTTCTTAAGATAAATTATTAGATTCCCTTTTTAACTTAATTCAGTCATTTCATATTTACAAGATTAAACTCATTTAAGTATGAATACTTTCTAGTCAGTATATTCTTTAGATTTCACAATTATCTGCACATATGTTAAATACATGCATAAAATACTCCCCTCCCCCAAGCAAAATATATAAACAAATGTATAAATAATTGATTTAATACACAAATATATCAATAACAAAAATAATATACAAAATAAATAAAGTAAATAAGTAAATGTATTTTACAAACAAAAATAAAAAAACAACTAATACTTCAATAAATAAATAAATAAATAGATAAATAAATAAATAAATACATAAAAATGAAAAAATAAAAAAAATTAATTGATTAAATACACAAATATATCAATAACAAAAATAATATACAAAATAAATAAAGTAAATGTAACATTTCAAGTATTGTAAAGCGCTTAGATCAAGTACCTTGCTGAAGCGCTATATAAATATTAAGTATTGTATTGTATTGTATTGTAAATAAGTAAATGTATTTTACATACAAAAATAAAAAAACTAATAATTGAATAAATAAATACATAAAAATGAAAAAATACAAAATAGTGAAACACAATAAACACAAATCAAAATAAAATTTACAAAAAATATAAATAAAATAACACAAAGTAAGTATTAGTGTTTTCATCAGTTTCACACAAAAAAGTTATGGATAGGATAATACTCGACACTTACTGCAAATATACTGCCCAGAACAATCTTGCTTAGCATGATGATTTGCTGTGCATACGGCATTCCAACGTTGAGACTATGTGCATGGATGGTACATGCCTGTCAAGAAATTTGAAATGAAAATTTTGATACTAGGCTTACAGTACAACCATGTACATTAGAAAATTCCACATTCTGGCCAGGACATCAGGAGAATGAGTACAGAATGGACAAGCATGAAAAATTCCCTCAGCTTATTTTTTTTTCTTGGTTTGTATTTCATATGAAAGTTCTGTTTATTTAACTAATAAAGTGCGCATAATTCACCCCTGAATGTGCTCTTATATTTATAACATCATTTTCAAAATCCTGGACATTTGATTTCTCCCAACGTGACAATGTCAAAATGTTTCTGACCGACATATAGATTTCTGTGTTAGCATATCGTCAGCATGACGATTTGTCTTCAGATTTTGTTAAGAACGAAGTGTTCTCTTACTTTCAACTACTCTCTTCTGTACTAGAGTGACATTTTTGGAATACCATACATGCATCTATGGTTTGAAAATGGTTGATCATGATATTAAAGTTTTGTTGTTCTGAAAGAACCCAGTCTTATATTAATGTGCACATTCTCTCTTGGACAGGGTTGACGATTTATATGGTGATTTAAATCATTGTTTTAAATCATGATTTTTTTTTTATCAGTAGGTAATCAGCCGAGGAGTATACCTCTGCACCCCTGTCCAATTCTAAAATTGAAATGCATCACTCATGTATGTATGTTTCAATCTGATTTTAAGTCTTTTAACTCTTGCTGAAGTCATTAGTTATACATGTAGCGGTAACGGGCCTTAATTAGACACGTATGGGAACTTGTGACCTTTGATTTTTGACCTTTCAACCCTGAAAACTGATCAGTTCTTTGGTGACTTATAACACTTACTTCACCCAAGTTAATATTATCCGATAAACCCTTCTTAAGTTATCGTGGTAAACAACCAGTATGAGGCTTTATGACCTTTGACCTTTCAACACCGAAATCTCATCAGTTCATCAGTGCCCAATAATGCATACTTCACCCAAGTTACATCAATATCCAATAAGCTGTTCTCATGTTGTGGTAAAGACACTAAGTATGGAGCCTCGTGATCTTTAACCTTTCAACCTTGAAATCTGATCAGTTCATTGGTGACTTATAATACATACATGTACTTCACCAAAGTTACATCAAAATCTGACAAGCCTTTCTTAAGTTATCGTGGTAACGAGCCCAAATCAGACGTTTTAGGCCCTGTGACCTTCGACCTTTCAACCCCAAATTTAATCAGTTCATAGTTGCTTCATGGTACATACTTAGTCCTAGTAACATCAAAATCCAATCAGCTGGTCTTAAGTTATCGCGGTAACGAGAACCAGTAACAGAAAGACGGACAGACAGACAACCCGAAAACATAATGCCTCCGGCAACTTCGTTGCGGAGGCATAATGAATTGATATATTGATTTAAATTAAAATTCAAATTATGATTTAAATCATGATTTAAATCGTGATTTAAATCCCCACTTCCGAAAAAAAAAAATTGCCAACCCTGCTCTTGGAACTGGAATACCAGCAGACTAAACCTAGGGGAGGCTAAACGTTCAGTAAGCAATGTTTAACACCTTAGAATCCCACATACCTCTAGTACTTGGATAAGACCATAGCGTGTCCCCGGGTTATTGTCCGACATGGCCGCGAGGACCGACGTCAGATTGTGGCTGATAACAGCACTGCTGTAAGGCACACGCATGTAGTCCGATGCCCAGAGTAGGGACTTCCCCAAGGCATAGATGTACATCTGTGGAGAAAAAAAAACAATTATTGGATTTGTAAAACTTACAGGCATTAGTTAACATAGTGGGAGCCCAATTCAAAAAAGGAATTATCATACTTTAAATATTTGACCAACATGATAGTGTTTGGATGGACAAATAAACAATCTAGATGTATGATTATTGCTATGTTTACTGATTAAGAATAATTAATTTTGTGCTGTTTACGAGAGCAAAAATGTCCCTGACACATTTAATTGAAAAAAAAACAATAAAAAGAAAAGGTTAAAAACAAAAAAAAAATAAAAAAGAAATTTAGAAAAAATAAACTACATAAAAAAAATCCATTTTGAGTGCGAGGTGGTGAGCTGTGAGATGGGTCTAAAAGACCCGGCTATTTTAGGATTACTGTGATGACTAAAAACCTCACTTGAGCAAGTTCTGACACCAATCTAAAATTTAATCATTGACATATTTTTGTCATGGTCTAATCTCTGCTTTGCATATCAATATGAAAACTTTTCTTTCCACTTTTGAACTTGACCATTATTTTGGTGTACTGCATTTTAAAGAGCAAACACACTGTCTAATGTTACTAAACATAGCAATAATTATGCCATGACAAGAAGGATATAATTGATTAAACTCAAGTTTCCAAATCTTTTTTGAGGGATTTGTCACCTTTTCAACTGCCACGTTAGAGAATGACATGTGACCTGTGAGGCCCTCTGGTGGCAGATAATTGGCAATGTTGGGTAGGGTCACATCGATGCTCTCAGCAAAGTTCACCGAACCGCTAGGACTGAACAGAATCGTGTAAGGACTGACAACGAAACTCGGTCCATCTGATGCGATGGCCCGACCTGTGAACAATGAAAACAGCATTTTAAAGATAGTATTTAATATTAAGATTTTTTACAAAAATAGCACTTTGATATGTCAAGGATGTATGATGATGTTCAAATGGATAAATACTGTATGAGCAGCCAAGAATAATAAGTTTTTAAAATTATGCTGTCATTATGATCGATGAAAGATATTGCCGTGATTATAAATGTGAATAGATGATTTATCTCAAACAACTGTTACAGTCTATGGGGGAAATGTGTATCTGTGGTACTGAAGAACTCTGTAACTGGTTTTGAATTAGAAAAAAAAATAGATTTACAATAATTTTCATTTCAATGTACATGCCGCTAGATTTTCTTCTTAATTTGAACGTCATAATGTGTCATTTTCAGTAGGTTTGGTGTTGTTTTCTGATGTTCAGGGCGACAATAAAATATACTTGGTGAAAGATTCACAAAAAAATTGTCTGATCGACCAAAACTTTACTTGTGCATTAACTTTAACTTATCTATTCCTTTGATTAGTCACAGATGTTTATTCAAAGTATTTTTTTTCAATCTGACTTTAGTTCTTCTTTAAATCTAAAATACCTTGACTGAAGACCTCCTGTATGGCCTTACAGCTCTGACACAGGACTCCCCATAGCTCCTCCTCCAGGAGAGGCCCTCCACGAACCTGGAGGACCTCACTGAGAGATACCTGGATGCTGCTGGCTACAGGCATGGTGTGGGTGTGGCTGGAGGGGAGAGGAAAAGAAACACAAATTTAAAGGCATCATCATCATTACATCGTCATACTGCTATCATCAATGTCATCATCATCATCATCATCATCATCATTGGTCAACATCATCATCATCAACCATTATCATCATCAACCATCATCATCATCATCATCAACCATCATCATCATCCTTATCAACCTCACAATTATCACCACCACCACCACCACCACCACCATCACCATCACCATCACATCATCATCATCATCATCATCATCATCATCATCATCATCATCATCACTCATAGGACCCAAGATATTGCTGACTACAGGCATGGTGTAGGTGTGGCTGGAAGGATGAAGATGAAGGGAGACATGGACATACATCACCATTATTATCATCAACATCACCATCATCATTACCACAATCATCATTATCATCATCATCACCATTATCATCAAATAATCTTCATCAACATAATCATCATTAACATAATCATCATTAACATAATCATCAATTTATCATTACCATCATGATCACCAATTCACCATCACCATCATCATCATCATCACCATCACCATAATCATCATCATTACCATTACATCAACATAATCATCATCATCATCACCATCATCATCAACATAATCATCATCAATTCATCATCACCATCATCATCATCATCATCATCAAACAACCTTGTTTCACTTTGATGGTAGGGCCTACATGTATATGTTTGTAGAGATCTGCCTTGCCCACAACTCTACATTTGAACATCAGTCCGATTGTGGCCATCTATTAAAATGTACATGTAAATGACTTTGTACTCACAGACTTTTATCCAATGCTGAATTATACAATTTGAAGGGAAAAAAAGTTATCATTCAGCCTATAATTCCCATGCTTATTTTAAACGAAAAATAATAATGTGCACCAATTGCATATTTAGATGTATGGTGGGCCATCAATCAATATTTACATCCATTTCATTCTTTCTTTACAAATACTTCTGAGTGAAGTGGATATTAAACATTGTGTGGTTAACAAACGTCCCATGACTGTGTCCTTTGACAAGTTTTGTTTCTAAACAATTCTGTATGCAAAAATCATACAGAAAGCAACATTGTTTTGACAATGTTTTGTAGTGTTGCACGACTTCAGCATTTTAGAGAGTCGACTAGTCGCCCACCAATAGTCGTGACTCCGACTATTAGTCGACTATCGGTGTTCAACGTCTTTGTGTTCAAGATTGGTGGTGTGGGGTGCATGAGTGTCGCAGTCGGAGTCGCAGTGAGTGCAACGTATACGGCAACACATGTATGATAGCATTGCATGATTATAGGCGGATCCAAGTACATTTTGGCAGATCTGTTTGATGATAGATTAGGTACGATTCACAATGAAAAACATAAAGGAAAAAGAGTCAAAAGATCAAGCAGCCGTACACATACACAATGCCATCATTTGCCATGAAACAATGATTGGTAGATCTGTTCAATTTTTACGTCTTTTTGACTCAGTTTTTAATACAAATTAACATGTGATAAAAAGTCGACTTTTGCGCTCCGATAGTCGTAGTCGCGACTCCGTGTAGGCAGTCGCGACTACGACTTTTCGCGACTAGTCGTGCAACACTAATGTTTTGATAACAGCCCTAAAGAGTGCACTGTCAATTTAAGCCTAAAACAGATTTATCTTATTCATCACAAAGCTGTTTTTTAAGTGGGCAATAAATTGTGTTATCGACGATGTTTTTCCATGATAATCGAATGAGATTTAGATCAACTTTTGCCACCTCTACTCACTATGTCATGTACAGTGGTGTACAATATTTAGCATTTTGCAAATTTTATTGTAAAATTTGAAGAAAGAAAATGTCGTATACATTTGCGCAATTGCTGTACTCAGAATAACACAAAATCTCTAATCATCATTTGGTAATCAATACATGTACTAGCGTAGAGTATGACATGTGTACATGCAAGGAGCGTATACAAAATGGACGAAATACAATATTTTTTCCTACCCAATCAAAATGCAATGTGTGTGTAATCAAGCCCATTAGTTACAGTACATGAAGCATACACACAATTGCTGCTTTCACAAGACTACCTACCTTAAGACTTCAAGATACACTACAATATTGTCCTTAAGTGTGAGCCACATAATGAAATATTTTTCTTCTCACAGCTGTTGCAAGTACTAGACACTGTTAATCACTGTTTTGCAATTACTCAAGTCTACGATAACCCTGACTTACCATACTCACACACTGGTGGGAAACGCGACAGGTGTTGCCATTGGATTTTGGTTTACGCAGAAAGTAAAAAAAAAAAAAAAAAAAATGTAGTGTGCAGGAAATGGATATGAGAGATGTAGGCAAATTAAAAATTGCATGTTTACAAGTCTGCAGCACAGAAACGCTTGAATCACATAATAGGTTTTCTAAACCGACAGAGCTCTAAATAGTAACCTTGTTTAATAATGAAATGTTATTCGTGGTCAAATTAGCAGCCGAGAAGTCGCTCA
>JZLH01S0624505.1:0-10897 GCA_001188425.1 Eucidaris tribuloides | reverse complement strand
CTGCATTATCTTAATCAATGTCGTGTCCAGTGACTTTGAAACAAGCTTTTGGTCTAGAAAGGTTAAAGACGCCATATGGATTAAAAACACAAAACCGGCACTGAATAGGGACTCTGGATATACTTCGTCTTGATATTATGTTCCAGTGATTTTCAAACGACAGACAGCAACTGTCAACGGGAAACCATTCCAGTTGGCTTGAAAAAGTCCACAGGTGTTGGACGAAAGCTTGTCAGCTAAATAATACAAGGTTGGTAGGTGCAGTAAATTTTCTTCTTCTATGGTTCACCCCAACCAATGAAAGTTTTCTGTATTAATGTGGCATGGTATTGAGAAAACACAAATATACTTAGAGTCCAAAAGTGTAATTTGTATTGCTGTTGTGAAAGTTACAACAAAGCGATCTAATGCAGTTCAGTATTTTTAGTCAGTAAGTGTCCAGAATCATTGCAAATGTGTATGTTATTCCCATTTTACAACTTTAAAAGTGATAAAAACATAGAGTTTCCAGAACTTTATCACATGAAAACCTTTCACTTTAATGAGTGTTTTATGGCTGTTTCCCTGCCACAATATCATCTTATTGTTATTTCTTTTTCATGAACACTTATTTAAAGGGGCAATAATACTGCACCTGCACCTTGTTAAGATTTAATAGCTTCTTACCTCTGATGTTAGTCTCAAACACTGATACATTGATGTCATCTTCAAAGGTGAGGTGATTGTACAGAAGTTCAGCTACGCGTTGGAATTCAGTGTTATTGCCCATAATAGCCAACGTGTCAAGCGCATCAACTAGTGTTAAGGAATAGCTGTCAAAAAGGCAAGAATTTTATAAAATTGAATATTACAAAACTTAAAAGATTGGTTGCTGGTAAATCTTTGTTCAGCAGGTATTCTTTTTTTCACTTGATAATATATGAATCATATTCGGCAGTCAGACTACTTTAATAATTCAAATACAAAAAGTGTAAAATTTGAATTTCAGCAATGCTTACTTTCATAGAAACTGACCTTTCACGATACCAATTACACAAACAATTGAATGACATGAAAAGATAATGTCATGCCTGATTGATGGTGATTCATGGTCTGGATTGTTACACCACAAATGAAAACTTGTAAGTGTGTTACCCTCTCATAGTCTTTGCAACCACAAAAGCTACAAGCTTCAAACTGAGTCCAGGGGTGGACCGTACAGGATGGTGAGAACCTGTTAACTGAGTGACCTTGACCAAGGCCAAAGGTCACAGGGATCATTAAAAGTAAATGACATGATTGGGGGTAGTCCTCAACTTGGGCTGAAACTACTCTAGAATCAAGTAAACTATGCAAGGATTCTCCTGTGAAAATCTTGTAGTCAAACATAGACTCATTCTAATATAACTAATGTCAATATCCCTGGTGGCAGGCAAACCTGCTGCATGGCTCTCTATGGATCCTATTTTTATCGTGCCCTGATAAAATTAAAACACTAGTATGTTCATGCTTGATTCTCCTTAAGTAAACAAATTACAGACAAATCCTTCCAGCTGGGAGATCCACTCCAGCTGGTGTATAGTTGGTATATATTTCAACTCATTTGGTTCTTGAGGCATTTTCAAGTGTTCCCAATCATGTCACTAACCTTTAACATACCACAGTTGGCAGTGATGTAGTCCAGGCCTGCCTTGAGACCAACTATTGGTAGTCTTGGCCTTAATCCTGATCCGAGTCACACATACAAACCCCATGGAGAGGTTGTGTTTTAGGCAGCCTTGGCCTCACAGTGAGGACTCGACTACAACACTAACATTTGGATATGACATCGCACATACCTGCCCCATGTGTCCGTCCCATCACACGTCACTGGCTGTAGTTCATCATATGGGAAGGCATGCTGCAGGTAACTGTCATAGGCAAATTGAAACATTGCCTTGACTTTGTCCCTGGGTGAAACAAACAGAATCAAAACATTGTGATTAACTCTTAAATTACATTTCTCTTCCACATAACCAGATGTAGCTGATGTGTAGAGTCACATTTCTTAACCCTTCTGGTACCACACTCAAAATATCACACGCAAAGTTTATGGAATGTTGGCGCAATAGTATTGAAAGAGCAAATTTTCTCCCTACTTGCATCCCTGCAGTCAAACTTTGCCCCAATCATATGGATGGACTGCATCCATATTGTAAGTATGCATGGAGATTGAATATATTGAAAAAAAAAATCATCTTGTGCAAAATATTGTTTGCAGTATCAACATTTCACCCATGGAATACACTATTGAATGGAACCCACAAAAGCTAATGCAAGAAAATGAAAGAACAAGATTTGAATATTGTACTAATCCTCCATACTATGGAGTCAATAGCCTTCAGTGAGGCTATAATCCAGGGCATGCACACAGAACACATGCACATTGAGATAATTGTAGTTTATGTGAGAACTCATTCTACTGGTTGTAAGAATACATGAAGCACACAAACCTAGCCAAGAAAAACATATAAAATGTAGAAGACCGAAACTTCATTTCCAGACAGCACATATGAAATTATTATTAATGATTTTCAACTCGACATAAGCAGCAATAATTAGAATTCTTTGCTAATTTCTTTATCTGAATATTTACCTATACAGTGGTAGTTCATCTGTAATATCCCCAGTTGATAGACACCCCAAAATAGATGTGATAATCACCAAAGCCAGGAAGCTGGGACCATTTCTAATACTCATCATGGCAGAATGCACTGTCAAAAGCTAAACTGAAGATAAGACATCAGCAGAAACAATTAGATAAAAATCACTGAAGTAAAATACAAAATACAAGTGAATACAAGTTTTACACTTCCCTATGACTCAAGTGCAGGGTAAGGTGATTTTTTTTTCTTGAGCCTGTCAAGAGTAAAATAATCACTACAAATTCGCTTTCTCATCAAATCGGCAACTTACTGGAATAGTCTATCATATATAAAGGGAAATGGGTATTGAGAAATGGGCGTAAATATTCTTTAAAGAATGAAAAACGCCAATAAAACCAACAACAACAACAATAATGTGTCAAACATTCGGCTAATCAATTAATTATTATTCGTGAAATTTTTAAGATCTTATTTTTCTTGTGAAATTTAAGACTACAAATAATTTTTGATTGAATAACTTTCACTTTTAAATGACATAAAAAACAAAAACACGTCCGTAAAATATGTTTCTCAATTAGTTCAATACATCACCCACTAACAAAGTGGAACAACCCAAAGCCTCATCATAACAACAGCCGTTGCCAATTTGAGGAGTTTTATGAATATTCTAGTTAAATCTCATTTAAAAATTCATAACAAAATGAATATTCATTATGACATTGTAGCACCCAATTCATTAAATAGCTGATATTTTTCTCTACTTTAGCATATTCATTTGATGGGGTAAATACAGCCACATTATAAGATAAAAAGGCAAACCACAAAATATGTGGTCCAAAGTCAGATTTTAATTAAAGTCAACTCTTGAGAATTTTGTTTTGCCAATATTCAATCTACATACAGTATTGCTCCCATAAGTTGAAAAAAAAAGGATTGATTTGATAGAATTTAAATCAATCTATACCCTTGAGTTAAACCTTCCAAATTTTTCACGTTTTAATCAAATATGGAAAAAAAAACAGATCTTGACTGTTTCAGACTTTCTATCATTTTTTGTCACACGACCAATTTCTCATGCATTTCTTTGTTTTCTGATTTAAATCACTTGATTCTAATAATTATCACCCTGCATGTGGGAATAGTCATTCATGGTATTTCATGGGCTTAAATCCTGACATTAGATTATACACATGAATGATTGATTTCTTCTATCATGTACACACTACAAATTCCACCCATCCAATAGTATAGCATCTCTTGCCATAAACTACCCCATAGTTCTAAAGCCGACCCAAGCCCCACCATTTTAATTCTAAATAGGAATCCAATAGATGGCACAATACACTGATCCACGCAAGGGCAGCATTCACAGGAGATAGACTGGTCAAATGACTAATGTTTCAGTTTAAATATTAGCATGATAATTTTAATGTAACTACAGTTGAAATTCATCTCAACAACCGTTACCAGATAGAGCAAGAAATGCCTCCATTTTCAGAGGGAGTACATCACACGTGCATCTACTATTTCCACCAGCCTTACAGGACATGCCCATAACCTATGATTGAAAGAAGTAAAAACATGCCTCAAGAACCAAATACGTTGAAAGTGAAACGTAAACCAATGTACTCTGGATTGGGTGTATATTCAGGTTGGAAAGATATCTTAAATTTTACTTGAGCAGCAATTTAGCAAGGTATTGAATTAAAGACCAGGAAAAGATAACCCATGCCCTTAGGCTATTGATGAAGAGCATGTCTGTAAAATCTGGGGGTCAGTGATTTAGAATTTGAAAATGCGAAAGATAAACAATAGCCTTTTAGTGTACATTCTATGGTAGGATTTTTTTCCTCGCGAGAAAAAAATTCAAATCCGAGTCTAACGGCCACTATAATTCCACTAAAACTGAGTTTTTAGCTCCTATATTTTGCTGAAGGTTCCCAGATGGCATTTTCTTCTAAATGCCATTGTATTTTCACAATGTTAATTTTTAGGTATGCAAAAGAGATCCCCTGCCTTTAATCTCAGGCCCTGATAGAAATTGAACCCATAGAAAGCTACATAACCAATTTTTCTGATAACAAAATTTACAACAAAGAGGAAATGTATGACATCAAAATTTGCATAAAATGTGAGATCACCTCTCATGAACCCAGTCATCTTCAGTCTTTCATCCATTTACCATAACTTGCAAAAGGAACAATTTGACATTGTTTACTTCAAAAGTAATGTCCTCAGTCATGCATGACAGCAGTGATGTGAGGTATCATTGGATTTGGAAAGAGAAAAAGTTGATCTTGTTTACATTATGCCTGGCCTGGGAAAAATAAAAACAACTAGCTCTTCGTTAGTCACATCTATCTATCAGTGTCCATCTCTATAATGAAATAGTTGGGATATTATCTCTCTCTACATGGATTACCTTATTTTTATATGCACTGTATATGGAATCCCCTCCCCTCCCCCCTTAGGCCATGTAAAATTGATTTCATGTTGATCGTCCCCGCCCGCTTCCTTTTTTCCGCCCGCCTCCTTATATTTGATATTTGATATATTTTCTTTTTATTCAGAAAACAACACAGAATACTTACCATAATAAGCATCTTTTCCACCTTTTCTTCAAATACGCTGTTCAAATATTCTTGTACAAACATACTAAGACTCTAGAAAAAATTGTATTGAAATATAGAGTGGTTGATATGATCGATCGGCGATATGCTGAAGTGAAGCTGCGCTAAAAAGTGATGCGATATTCAATTGTATTTGTACACGCGGCAGCGATCTTGGGAAAAATATCAAATATCAAATAACATGGTACACCCTCCTCCTCTTTTTCAAAAAATCCGGACAATCAACATGTAATCAATTTTACATGGCCTTACCTAATTTTTATCACACCTACTATGTATGTGGTCCTATATGGACCACATACGCCCAACACTGGAAAAAACGAACAAAGTTTGCACTGTGTGAATTGAATGATTCTGTCCCGCCAAAACGGGTCAAAATTTTGTTCAGAACACAGGGCAGAAATTTTAGAAAATTAAAAAATGAAAATGTTGAAGCAAATGAGTCCTTCATTTTCAATTTATATGTTGAGGTCATTGGTAAACTATCCATTTTGAGCAATATTTCAGTATAATTTTGTTCAGAAAGGTGAATTTCAGAGCACTTTCTTGTGCCACGACTGCATGAAAACAACCACTCATTACTTTGTGCACAAAAGTAGATCTATAGAGTTGTCCCCATGTGTGATTTTTATATGCACTGTATATTATTTACCATTTGGCACATTATTAGAGATTACTCTGTGACTTGTGAAAAGTTAAATTTTGCCTCATGCATGGCACGACGGATCAATCAAATTTTCACACAGAAGTTAGTCATTGAGTGCAGGAATACTCCTGCCAAAATATTTTGCTAAAACTCATTTCGTTAAAAAGTTATGGTAGTTCGAAAAGGGGGTTGTTAATTTTTGTTGAGTTTACAGTTGACAAGCAAAATCAGGAAAGGATACACATTATTGCATGCGTGGGACTGGACTCTTCACTGCCACAGCACAGTCTGCAGTCTGGCTCCTCTCCCCGAGCCGAAGCCCAGGTATTCCCCTTTTTGCCCCTCTGTAGCTCAATTTCTGAGTTCTGGCTGCTGCTGGTAAAGTGTTGTTGAGAAAAAGATACAGACATCTGCATAAAAATAAACTTACAAGTTACAAATGACATACTAACCCCTTCTTGTCTCCCACACAAGCCGTCAGCTCTAACGTTATCTTACCCAATTGGCTGATGCGACGTGTATAGATCGGATACAAAAACATACCTCATTGACGCGAACGTGTACTTTGCATTTCAATTAGTCTTCAAATTGAGACCTGTATCAGGCTATCTGTACATTTATGTAGAAATTGCACTTCGGGGAAGGAGGTGGTTAGGGGAATCAGGGGGCACCAGGGTAACATCTTGGGGGGGGGGGGATCCGTCGGGAAAACTTTTACGGCAAAAAGTTTTTTCACGGCCAAACTCCGGCCAAACTCCTGGCCAAAATTTCATATCTTTGAAAAAAGCGCCTCCACTGAGGGGAATTGTTGTAGAAATGGTATGTCGGGCTTACTGCAGCTGAATTAGCTCATTCACTTGCAGCCCATTTGTCGTAATCCAGGTCAAAACAATTTGCGGACAAAATTTAGAGTTGTTAAATTATTCAAGTGTGCATCAATTGGGAGTTGAAAGTCCTGATGAAAAACCAACTAAATGTGAGCATTTTTTGGCCAAATAAGCTGTGATTACCAAAATTAAATTTATTTTTGATAGATGGTTCATGACAAGCCAGACTAAATGCTAAATGTTGCAATATTTGTAATTCATGGGGGGGGGGGCGCGCAAAGAAAACAAAATGATCACTACATATTAATTATGTCAAAGGGGCACTGAAGCCGAGGTTAATGAGGGCAACATAATGCTGGTGCCCTTCGGCCGGACAACGAACGAAACAAGAATAAGACATAGTTACCTTATTCGATTTGTAATTACAGCTTCTATTTTCTACTGATTATATTGTATGAATTATTTTGTGGCTTTATATGTTTCTGTTCAATTGTTAATTTTGTTTCTCTTTTGTTTTATTTTGTTTTGATGATAATCCTGAATGTAAGGATTTCGATATCAGTACAATTGAATTGAATATGAATTGAATTGAATTGAATTGAACTGAATCGAGTAAGAATTACACTACGAAAACCACATGATTTTCTGAATTTTGATTTTTTTTTTTAATTTTTAAATTTTTGATTTTTTTAAAAATTTATTATTATTATTTTTTTTTTTTTTGGGGGGGGGGGGGTTGTCCTCCTGTGGCATCGCACCAGCACTGAATGGGAATGTGTGCCTACAACAATAAGAGGGCGATGGGGTGCATTTACTCCACATTACCGAGAGGTAAAATCAGGGGCGTCACCAGACCATTATGAATGGGGGCGGGGCGGGGCGGTGGAGGTGTACATGGTCAATTTGCCGACTGGCAAAAATGAAACTGACTACGTTGTGTAGGCCCTATATTATACATACCATGCTATTATTGGCCTATATGCTTTCGGCAGGAGTCAAAGTCGAGGGTGACCAGGTGACGAGGGTGATGAGGGTGATGAGTTTTTATGTTGTATCAAATACCAACATAATTTTATCGCACAAGACACAAACCTGCAGATCATTCAATTTAATTTTCAATATCATTTTTCTTTAATCCTTTTATTAAATGATACAAGGTAACACAGAGCCCACGATACATGTTTTACAACAAAATACTGGGCATAATTTACAAAGCATATTTACAAATGAACATCAACAAAGGCTTGACGAACATAAGTTAAACAGTCTTAGAGTATAGAATATCACACAAAAACACATCTCTGTGAATTTCGGTACCTTTTATATATTTTGAACAAACTTGCTCGCATCAAACTGTCTATTGTAAATTGTTTTTGTTTTGTTTTGTTACGATGTAATACAAGACTGTTGCTCTCAATCCAGTCAGATTGTGGAATTCTGAAGAGAATTGTGAATGAGAACATAATATTTAAGATACATGAATACACTAGTGTCATCTGCAAAAAGAAACCAGTTTTAAGACTGCAAAGTATTGAACTCATCTACAGTTTGTATCAAAGAGACATGTAACATTTCAAAACATTTTGAATATTCCATGTTGATGGATGCACAATAATCTTTTTAAAAAAAATACTAATAAAAACAGATTTTTTCATGCTTTGGACGAGCACTGACCAATTTTGTCCAGTGTGTGAAAAATGACTTGCGCAAAATTGAAAGAAGGTGCACGGGTGCAATTAAACCAGCAGTCTGAATAACTACACCAATTCAAACAAATTGCTGTTGCAAAAAAAATGTTTGATTATGTTATATAAAATATTTAGTCTGCCAATCAGTCAATTAATCAAGCGATTAATCTTTCAATCTTTCAGTCAAGGCCCCGGGTCAAGACAGTAATCAGTCAAGCAATCAAATCAATGAATTAATCAATTTGCTCAAGCCAGCGATCATTCAATTAACGAGTCATGCAATCATGGGCGCCAGAATCCATTTTGAAACCGTGGGTGGGTGGGTGTGGTAACACAATTTAGCATGTGGGAAGTGCTGGAGGGATTATCTTCGTTATCATATTTACGGTGTGAAGGGTCCAGGATTGATGCGGAGCCACCGTAAAGTCTGTGCTGACGATGTTTACTACTCTCGTTCAAGGAAAGCCAGCCAGTTTTTGACGCGTCTGCGGCCCGATCCACATTTTGTTCTCGCTTTGTGTAGGTAAAATGGGGCAATGTAGTCAAGACGTGAATATAAACTCCAAAACTCCAGCGCTCCTCTCTATATACCGCATATTAGAAATTTCATTCGTGCTCAGGATCCTAAAATCACTTGTGACTAAAGAGCAGAACGGCGTTGCTCGGTTGTACGATGTTCGCTGGGAGGGGGCGATCGTCGCCCTCCAATGAAGAATATTGGCGGACAACGATATTCTGGTTCTCCCCTCTCCCCACCCCCGAAGAATTTAGACACAAACTTGAACAACTTCATAATTGCGAGATATTTGTTTTTAAAAAGCATGACAAATTTGTTCGAAGTTATTGCGCGCTCATTTTGCGCGGTTCGCGAAAGAAACCTCTGTATTACAATTTGTGCGCGCCAAGAAAGGCTAGCGGCCGAAAAATTGTCGTGGACAATTCCTCCTACGCTTTTTGTTCCCCCTCCCCCTTTCATATCTCACAACACTAGAATTGGAGATACGCACACCTTGAGCTGAGTGCAACAGAGGGGAGCAGATTGTCACCATTTTTCAGAACAATGTTCTGAGTGGCGGGGGGGACATCAACATAAAATATGCGGCGCACCTGGAATACAAGGGCACGTAGGCTGGGGGGGGGTGCACCCCCGCCCCGGCAGGAGCCCTAGAGTTACACACAAGGCTCCTTTCAAGGAAAAACGAAATTTGCACCACTTTTCGTGCTTTTCAAACGTCTCTGATATTACTCAACTTTAGTTTCCACTTCGCCTAAGATGTTGCACCTCCCGCATTGTCTTATATTTAAGTTCCATCCTCCCGCAAGGATGGTGCACCTCCCGTTGTCCAACCAGGTCCTATTTCGTACCCCAACGTAGAATATTGTACTTGATTTTTGGTTGTCGCGTAATGTTTGGTCAGGGCCGCCGTGCCAGAGCCCCTAGCGATTTGTCTAGAGTCCCGGCGCGCATAACTGGAGAAGCGGGAAGTCGGACATAACCGTTACGACCGGTTCTAGGCAGGCCTTATTTCTGACATCTCTGATGACACATTATCTTATTGTATAATATGGACAGGTCAATTAAATAATTTATATAAAGACTGCTTTATTTTCCAATTAGTAGCACCTGCCCACTATATTGTAAGCAGCTCATTTAAAATAATTCGATAAGTGCTTGATCGGGGATCAAGAGGTAAAAGAGCCGCCCTAAAGTTCATAGGCCCAGGTGGCCTAGGGCTTTTATACATGGCGATGTCAACCCCCAACTTGTCTCAAAACCCGTCGACCTAGACACTATTTCTCTTGAAGGGTGGAGGTACTCGGGCATGCACAAACGCGAAGGGCCGTGGGAGTGGAAATTGTCGGATTACCCCCTCCCACGAGCAGGAAACGTTGTTGAAAATACGCACACAAAAAACGTGATTCCATGATGCGCTGAAATAATATTTTAAACTATATTTATAAGAATATAGGAATTGTAGACAGGTTTTCAAAGATGAATATACAGTGAGAATTATATTGAAAACTGCTAAATTAAGTAGTCATTTCTTGCAGGGAGCGGCGATACCCCCCTCCCACGATCTTTCTTGAAGTAATGCATAGAAAACGTAGTTCCAGGTCATACGTAAATACAGTATTTTACTGGATTAATTTAAGCAGATTATGGAGTTGGGTTAGTCATACGTGCGAGGGACCGCGGAATCGACTGGCGCGATGTGAGGGTGTGGGGAGAAAGAGATACTCCCTCGACGGCAGGAGAACTTTGAAAGATACGCATCGAAAAGACGATTTAGTAAACTTTATTCATGTGTATTGTTTAGCAGATTACACTCTTAAATGTTGGGCAAACGTATCAACAATGGTTAAAATTATGTATCCATATCTGGGTAATTTTAAACCAACTAGCAGGGTAGTATCATCACCCAAAAGCACACATTGATTGAGTTGAACTACCCAGAATTGAAAAGCTATGCACCAATTCTGA
>JZLH01S0624494.1:20094-35792 GCA_001188425.1 Eucidaris tribuloides | reverse complement strand
AGGACATCATTATAGAAAGACCCCTTCAGCTCAAAATGCATGCGTTATAGTGTATGTTGCAATACTTTTGAGTAGGGAGGGTATTTTTATGCATAGATGTATTCAGTGTGTATGTGTGAAAATGTCTGTGTGTGTGTCACTCTGTGTGTGTGTATGTGTGAGTGTGTGTGTGTGTGTGTGTGTGTGTGTGTGTGTGTGTGTGTGTGTGTGTGTGTGTGTGTGTGTGTGTGTGTGTGTGTGTGTGTGTGTGTGTGTGTGTGTGTGTGTGTGTGTGTGTGTGTGTGTGTGTGTGTGTGTGTGTGCGTGCGTGCATGCGTTTGTGAAATTCCACACTGGATTCATATTATAGCAGGATTTTATTTCAGCCCGATAACATGTGAAACTCATACAGCATTTCTGTAGTCCATTTAAACGATACCTACTGCACCAACACATCCCATGACACAGCACAAAGTAATACCACCGTCCCCCCCCCCGCACACACCATCACCCCACCCTCCAGGAAACGTCAGCAGTGGTTTTGTTCACCAACAACACTAAATTCACTTTGTAACTCTCTCTTCCATACATCCAGGGTTCCTCACAGTGACTCATTACAATCACACAATGCTATTCTTCTCTGATAAATCAATCTGTTTTATTGCATACAATTATTCATGTTCTCATTTTTTTACATCGCTCCTGCTTACATTGTGTGATATCAATATAATTGCATTCACAAATATTTCAGATGTACTATCAACATGATAACGAATATATACTGAGTTGCTGTTGCACTCAATATATATGGAGGTGGAAGAGATACCCCATGCGTCAAATTCATGTAGACGCTGGAAAAAGGAAGCAGAATGCCATATCGTAAAATACCCGCATATAACAGATGATTAGTTTATACGATTACTATATGATTTTGAAAGCTGGCTAAAAAACTACGAATGTGAATATATGACAACTTACACCATATGAATTAGTAAAAAGAATTTTGCCTCCCTATGTACCCAGGCCAACAAACTGTCAATATTACAAATATGTACTTTGCCGACCGTTTTTAATCACCAGAATATCCAAACACTTTATACATCTATAATTTTTCTTCTGTTTTGTCTTTTTGTATTATATTATATATACTATTTTTAGAATATATATTTTTTAATCTATGGAACCCTTTGTACATCAGTATTTTACTGAAAGGACTATCAACCGTTTGGAAAGAAATAATTGCAATAAAAAAGGTAACTTTTATATCGTGATCCCTTATTCGTCTGCATTATGATCAGACTGGATAATGTATTAGGTTGGGTGTTAGAAATTTTCTTCCCTTTTCGGGTACGTCTTTCTATTTTTGTTTACCTAAAATCCAGTTGCTATTGTATTATGTTAGGGACTAATGCATATGGTGTAGTCATTACACTGACACACAATTCTGTTTTTTACTATGTTTATCTAATCATTTTCCATTAAAGTGCACTTTACTTCTATGTTCAGGAAGGAAATAGTATCTGGAACCACCCTCTACATAAATTATGAGTTGTTTTGCTGGTAGTGTAAACTTGAATTCCTGCCACCCCATTTCCCATCCGCTACACTATTTTGGTTCCTTGATTATCATTTTACCTGATTCTGAACTTTTACATGTACTTTTTAGTTCACAAGAAAATACCTACACTATAATCGACAAAGGAGTTACTTAAATCGACTAATCTGAAAGAGATCATCAGTCAACAGAACAATTAAAGTAAAATAAAGTAGGCTGAAATGATATTTCAGCACAGATTCAAAGTTAATGCAACAAATCGTGACATCCTGATTTACAATTTAAACACAGATTAGCATTCACATCAAAAAGAAAAATCAAGGGATTTGATTACAGTAAAGTAACTAAAAGGCTGTTTCTACTGTGTGGGCAATACAAATGAGAACAAGTGCTTGAAATTATAGACACACTGCCGGAAGTTTAAGATTGAAAAAATCTTTGTCAGAAGTCAGAATAAGTTTGATGCTATCACAGGGAATGTTTGCATTTCCCAAAACGACTAATCCATGTTAATGACATTTCCTTAATAGTAAAAAATAGACATGGAATTTCGCCTAAACTACTTATTTAATTCTTGATGATAACATTTCCTTGATATTCAAAAATAGACATGGAATTTTGCCTGAACTACTTATCTAAGCTGTAATGTTCATAAGTGGTAATTCATGTAAAGTAAACTGTTCATACATAATAAGGACATTTCAAAGTGTACAATTGCTTAGTTTTAAAGTAAAATGCAAACATAGATTTAAAGATAAATATCTTTAGCATGATTACAAGCAGTCTTTGGTTCAGATACCCCCCCCCCAAAAAATAGTCTGAAATTAAGTACATTTTTGGATGTTTCTGCTGTGAAAGTTTATCAATTGAAAGTTTCCTGCCTTTCACATAAATACAATCAGAAATTAATGTGGCAGGCAAATTTGTTGTGTAGCTAAATTTGTGTTTACTTTCCATCATGGTCCTCCATTATTTGAAAGCAGGCATAAGACAGTATGCTACTTGCTCTCTCTGTCAGTGTAACATTACGTCTCAAGTTCTCAACTCATTTCAAATATGAGCATAGCTTCCAATCTCTGTCAATAGTATATACTAATGCACAGTAAAAAATATCTTTAAGTGAAGTAACATAATTTCTTCAACAAGAGTGTCGCTGGGGCGAGCACATAATACGCCCTCCTGTAACGCGGAAAATGAAAACATGTCACTGTGACCTTGACCTTTTGACCTCAAAATCAATAGGCTTCCCGGGATCCATGCTAGTATCATACACACCAAATTATATGAGCCTAGGTTAAGCTAAACTGAAGTTATTGCGTTTACAAGGACTTGACAAGGGTAAGATGAAAACATGTCACTGTGACCTTGACCTTTGACCTTTTGACCTGTCAAAATCAATAGTTTTCGCTGGGATACCAGCTAAGTACATTACACACCAAATTTATATGAGCTAGGTTTAAGTTAAAACCGTGAAAGTTATCCGTTTAAAGGACTTCACAAGGGTAAGATGAAAACATGTCACTGTGACCTTGAACCTATTGACCGCTTTTGACCTCAAATCATAGGCTTCCTGGGATCCATGCTTAGTATCATATCACAACCAAATTATCATGTAGCCTGGGTTAAGTTAAACCTGAATTTATGCACGTTTACAAGGAGTTCACAAGGTAAGATGGAATAAAACATGTCACTGTGACCTTAGACCTTGGACCTTTTGACCTCAAATCATATAGCTTCCTGAGATTCATGCTAGTATCATATCAGTCACCTAATGTATTCAGCCTGGTTAAGTTAAACGACAGTATCGCGTTACAAGGACATTCAGCAAGGGTAAAGATGTAAAAACAATGTCACTGTGACCTTGACCTTTTGAGCTTTCGACCCAAAAAATCAATAGGCTTCTCTGGGATCCATGCCTAGAATTACTATACACACCAAATTTATATGAGCCTGGGTTTAATGTTAAACTGAAGTTATCGCGTTACAAGGACTTCACTAAGGTAAGATGAAAAACATGTCAACTGTGACCTTGACCTTTGACCTTTTTGACCTCAATCAATAGGCTTTCCCTGGGATCTATACTTAGTATTCATACACACCAAAATTAAGTGAGGCTAGCTTAAGTTAAACTGAAGTTATCGCGTTTACAAGAAAAAGTTAACGGACGGACAGACAGACGGACAGATGGACAGACAGACGGACAGACAGACGGACAGACAGACAGACGGACAGACAGACGGACAGACGGACAGACGGACACCGAGCGTGATACCATAATACGTCCCGTGGCCGGGCGTATAAAAAGTAAAATCAACATTTACAAAAAATAACCCATTTTCATTTGAAAATTATGTTTTACTTCTTGATAAATATATCAAATATGTTAAAATCATACTAGTTGACAGCTCTATATCACATAGTTTGCCTGCTTCCATTCATGCATTTCCCTTTAGACCTGTTAACTCCTTTGGTTTCTGATTCCCAAAGGTTTATCACACAAAATAATGTCTTGCATACAATAAACAACAGGTGTGTTCACCAAAGTCTGTATGTAAAATCATGCTATTGCTAACCTACAAATTTGAAAGAAAGTGATGAAAAATACTGACAAAAGACAAATTTGATGTGGAAATGACTATAATATTGACTTCAATATTTGTACATTCTGGTCATTTTTAGGACCAAATTGAAGTTAACTATTGCAAACATCTGAAATAAACAGGAATAATTACAGTTCTATGATTCCTAAATTGATAATGCCTTTAACCACATCTGGGACTAGGTGTGACAAATTTTCAAAAACAAATGTGGAAGGTGTGAGTGATGTGGACACAAATAAACTGCTTCAATGGCAACAACATCCACCTTTTGATGTGAACAATATTATTTTTGTAATAACTTCAGCAGAAACTTCCATTCTAACCTTGATTACATACTGTAACTTGTACAGTTTACATGACATTTTACATAAGTATAGTATTAGTAACACATAAAGTTGAGACAATATATTTGTGTGGAATATAGATCATAAAATGCCAAAAAAATATGTTAATTTTGAAATGAATATTGGGAAACAAGGAGTGAATGAAATTAATCTTTCGGAAACTCTAAACCAACAGGTTTGAGATTTTTTTTTCCTGACCTGATCATTTACATGATTTATAAACACACTGCCTTCATTTTCAAAGAACTATCTGCTTGTGTATTTCTTACATGGCATTTACTTTATGACACACAAATATAATGCACATAACATCTGGTGGAAAGGAAGAATTATTTGAATTTTGAAATGCCATGGAAAGATTCATTTCCAAGACTGAAATGTCACATTTCCTGTTTCTATTCCACGAAGAGAAGCAATTGCTTCTATTCTGTTTGTTATTTAGGTCAGTGCAAATAATCATACAACAAAGAACATATTGACATTCAGTGACATGTACATTTTCTGATTTCATAAACAATTACGGGAAATCACCTCACTTATTAATGAACCATGACATTTCATATTGTCTGAGACTCGTTTATAGCACTCGTGGTGCAAAAACATTTTTCTGCCTACCTGTTTAAAATTAGTTTTGAGAATAATAAAATTCATTCAATTAAGTAAGAAATTGAATGATGACATATCATATCATTCATAGAACAAACATTAAATTCATAAAAATGCTGAGGTACATGTACTGTTCTATCTGGAAGAACATGCAACAACCATTCAAATTTACATGGACACTCCTCCAGAAATATCTGGGCTCTCAATTTCATGGATATAAAAGGGCTGATGGCTTTTTCCAATAAGTTTCCTGAAACATTTTTCTCCCCAGGGGAAAAAATAGTGCAGTTTGTGCAGGCTTGATATGGGTCTGAGCTTAGGAAGTAATGAAAAAGTTTGGCAGTACTTCACTAATGTCCACCTTACCTTCACTTTATTTTACTTCTGAATGAAAGACACTCTTTAGGTTCATATCATCAATGTCAACAAAAAGGTGAACTTAAAATCGTAAGTCAAGAAAAAACAGCACCACTAAAGCCCACATATAGTTTTGATAAATGTAAAAAATGGAATTCTTTGAAATCATGTTTTCTACACAGACCTTTGTGATGTATTAATGCCTTGAGAATTGCTCCCTTTGAAACTCTTCCATTTTGTGACATTATTAACAAGAGCCCCACGGGGCACGACGCTCACCTGAGGTCTCGCAAACTCTCTATGGTACCCATAGAAAAAAACATAGTTATGCATATAGTTTTGGCCCTTGGAGCCTGATATTTAGGCACCAACGTAGCCAAAACTTTGCATCCCCTTGCCATATAGCTGATTTTGCCAAGTTGAATTAAATTCTAACATCCGTTTTTATAAAAACAAGGCATGCCATAGTATCTTAACATTTGACCTTTCACCTACTTATGTGACCTTGACCCCAATTTAACATTGAGGTCACTATACATGTAGCATCTACCATCCAAGTTAGTCACAAATGGGCCAATACCAACCAAAGAAGAAACTTGCAGGTATATTCTATCATTTGACTTCATTTGACCTTTGACCTACGTATGTGACCTTTGACCCCCAAATAACATTTAGGTCCCTGTTACGCATCTACCACGCAAGTTTGGTTACAAATGAGCTTGTGGTTAGAAAGTTACCTAGTTTGGGCTCTTATGGGCCCTGCCCCCTAGGCCCACAGGGGTGCCTGGTGTACTATTCCAGGAACCCTCTATCCCCTCCCCCTGAGGATCATTCCCACCAAGTTTGGTATAAATCCATTGATGTGAATGTGAATTATTCCCATAGGGCCCTATCCCAAACTTTTGCCGCCCCCCCCCCTTTGGGGCCAAACGGGGCCACCCTGGGCATTGTCATGAAAAACATTAATTCAGCACATACAGAGGTATCTACACACAAAGTGGCTTAACTAAACTATTTCAGGATCTAGAGAAGATGTTTGAAAACTACCTACTTTTGGCCATTGAGGGCCCTGCCCCTGGGCCCCGCCCCTGGGCCCCCAGGGGGGCCAGGTGTACCATTTCAGAATCATTGAATCCCCACCCCGTAAGGATCAATCCTACCAAGTTTGGGCCAAATCCAATCATGCATTTTGAAGAAGGAGCTGAAAATGTGTAAAAGTTTTCGCACAACAAATGATGCACGACGGACAAAAAGCGATCGCAATAGCTCAAGAGCTAAAAAGGTAAAATGTTGGGGGGGGGGACCCCTGTCATTTCCTTTGATTATTCCCTTGATGATATGACAGTGTCCACAATATCATTGGCACCAACACAATAATTGTGACATTTCACTTTTGTTCTTGACATATTTCAGATTTCTCGAATACTCATTCTACTGACATCTCGACCATCCACCACTTAGGGTCCCCTTAAAAAAATGAATTTTATGGAAAGTTAGAATGAAGGATATGTGAAGGTGCATGATTGCAATATCACCAAGTGCAGGCTGTGTCAATTCATTTCTGGGTTTCTTTTCTCTATTTTGTCTTTCTCCCATCTTCTGTCTACTGTTTTCTGAAGAATTATAAAGTTTTTGTTTTAAAGCTTCACATTGTATTTGTATATTTGCTCTTGTAATTCAAGAAAAAAGTCTTAAAGGTAGTAGCACACTTTTGCACCATATCTTTGGGAATCTTCACACAACGTAATATTATTGCAATTAAAATGACAGGTTGTAATAGCAAACTATGATATTATCAAATTCAAAGCATTAATGAAATGTTTGACAGAGTACTTAGCAATTTGCCTCTTCAAGCATCTAGCTGCCAGATGCCATAACAAAAGAAGGTACATAAAAGAAAATCTGTGTTATAACTCTCCCTATCGCATATAGCTCTCCGAATCTGAACGTACGTGGCGCTCTAATTTTTTTAACCTTTATTCTTGGGAGATAAACTCCCAGTTTAAGCAAGCGCAATACACATTACATGCTAAAATACTCGTGGATCGTGTCAAGATCTTTCTTATAATCTCGCCAATAATACTTTTTTTTAAAGTCCTTTGTTCATATAAAAACCCTTCCATTTATCCCATGAACGGAGCCATCGGCCATCCTCACACACCGGCGATCGCGTTCCGACTTGGTGTGCACGTGGTCACATTCCTCTCTCACGGGGTAAACATTCGCAGCTTTCCTGGCAAGAGTTTTGAGTTCATTCCTTCATTCGGGTTGTAGGAACATTTCTTTCACTAAGAAAGTCCTTTAATTACGACACAAACATTCTCTAAACTTGTTCATCAGGTCAATCCATGTTTGCTCGGGTATGAGGTACTGATATTACAAATTTAATGAGGTTCTAAATGACATGCTTTGTGCGTTTGACTGTACGATTTACCAGAACCAGAAGTATACATCCCAAGAGCAATTGATCAGATATCGGTACTTTGAGGTGATATCGCTTGATATCAGCTATATGCGATAGGGAGAATTAGGATTGTTGGGAAGCTTTGAAGGCTATCACTTTTCAAGTATTTGTATCCCATCAGGATCTATCTCCAGGAAAAAAAAATCACAATGATTAGGAGTGCTGGCAAATTAGTGCTACTACCCTTAATACTTTCCCAGCCTAGATTACAATCATGGTTCTGGATTTTTACACTTGGTGTAACAAAATCCACCAACCTGTGCACTTGGTGGCTGCAGTTATTGCATTGCACACTGAAGAGAACCATGTCACAGGCACACAAGGAAGCCTATTGCATAAAACTTTAACTGGAGAAATTTCTCTGATAAAATAAGAAAACTCTGGTGACCATGATTTTACCATGCATTTTCCCCATGGAAAAAAAACCTGTGGTTAAAATAACCAGACTTTTTCTCTAGTTAAAGTTTAATGCAACGGGCCCATGGTGTACTGATGTAGCATCTTGGTGTACACATTAGTTGCATTCTTGATTCATCATTACTTTCTAACCACACCATTGTGATGGGCGTGGTCGCAATTTGATTGAGTGGCTTTATCCATCATACTCAATAAGATCACATCAGTACAACTCTGAACAGTAAGCACTTCAGGATCACCAAATTTGAAATACTTAATCGACCAATTGTGATACACTGAAGAGAACGATGTCCCCAGTACAAATGGTGTACTGATGGAACAAATTGGTGTAAACATAATTGTATTCTTCATTTATCATCACTTTCTGACCACATCACAGTTGTGGGTTTGGTTACAATTTGATTGATTGGCCCAATCCATCATATTCAATCTGTGATTCACCAACAAAATCAAAGCACTACAAATATGATCAGTAAGCACTTCAGGATCACCAAATTTGAATTACTTTATCGACCATTGTGATATATTGGAGAGAGCCATGTCACCAGTACATATGGTGTACTGATGGAGCATCTTTGGGTACACAAAAGTTTGTTGGTTGTCCGGCAGAAGGGCCCTACCATATGTTCCTGGCAGAGGGGCCTTAACACTAAATTGTCTCTAACTTGAAAACAATTTGCTCTGTTTACATGAAATTAAAGTCGTGTGATATTTTTAGATCCTTCTGTCAGTCTGTTAAGTGCAAATATCAAATAAGGCAACATTTCTCAAATCAGAGCAAATTTATTGCAGATGCCTTTGCTGCCAGGAACATATGCTAGGGTCCTTCTGCCGGACAACCAACGAGTTGCATTCTTGATTCATCATCACTTTCTGACCACATTACTGTCATGGGTGTGGTCTCAGTTTGATTGATTGTCCCAATCCATCATACCAAATCTGTGATTTGCCAATCAGATCAAAGCACTATAGCTCCAATCAGCTCTTCAGGATCACCAAATTTGAATTATGTATCGACTGCTTTGATGCCGAAACCGACCAATCACATTTTGCTCTGTATGTGTTACATGATCAGATTGATATAGCCATTTCAGGATCATCAAATTTGAATTACTTCTTGACCATCGTAATGTCGAAACCGACCAATCACATTTTGCTCTGCAGGTGTTCCATGATCTGATTGATGTCATTGGAGGAAGTCATCCAGTCGCCGCCGTCGACGACAGGACATCGCCAGTGATGTAGGTTGCCGCGGGCGATGACAGGAAGACAGCGCAGTCGGCGATGTCCTGCTTGGTGCCGAGACGTCGAAGAGGAACGCGTTGGGCAATGGCCTTGGCAGCAGGGCCGGCTAATTTGGAGGAAAATTGAATATATTGAATAAATTCAATTAAACTGTTATTTTCCAGATAACACAAAACACATACAAGTACTGTATACGCTGATTATTTCGTCGGTGGTTTTATTTTCGTGAATTTCACGACTTACTGAACGCGAAAATGTTCACTTCCTGACATTTCTGTACAAAGTGAACGCAAATGCAATAAAATCGCGAAAATATCCTCTCGCGAATTCCCCATCTTGAAGCAAAATCGCGAAAATATATCGACGCGAAATATATGGCGTATACAGTACACAAATGGGCAAATAACAAATAGTAACATTATGATAATGATTACAGAGTAACTGAATTGTGAAGATCTACATGAAAGAAGACAATGTGGAAGAGAAAAACAATGGGTCATTGAAACCTAAGGAAAGAGTGTACACAAAGTTTTAAAACTTGTTAATTGGAGACAATTTGATTTTGATATTCTCCATAGACCCCAGCCCAAGATACATGTATCTTGTATTTAGTCCAGAATTGGTTAACAATATACAAAGTAGATCATCGGCAATAGAATACAGTAGAAATCTACACAATTATAAAGTAAATATTGTTGCATCGTTGATTTTACAAAACTATTTCAAAGGAATTGCCCCAGTATAATTGACAAACTTTGAGACAGATATTTTGATTCATCAATGCCACTTTGAAACTGTTTTCATGTTACATTGTGACATTCATTTCGTAAATGGAATTACAACAAAATATTGACCTCACAATAATACAAATAGGGAAAATCTAATGCAAGCTGTCAGAAAGAAAACCTTATTAATTTATCTTATGGAGATGGGAACATCCATATCACTAGCTGCAAAATATCAGAGCTCACTCTGCATTAACACAAAACTGTTTACAAATGTGATGAACAATTTATTATTCTAGATAGTGAAAAAATAGCAGACCCACCAGTGGATGGATGTACAAATGCTAAAGCAAACACAAGGACACAATTGACAAACTGATAGGCTGTGAGATATGCAACCCTATAACAATATGCTTCTGCCTCCTAATAATGTACACATTCTTAAAAGTCGGTACCTTCTGTATTTGGTTAGAAAGACATATATGTATCATCACGCAAGATATAATTTCAACTGATCTTTCAAAAATTATACAGTAGAACTAAAAGAGTACCCCCACTAATCACGGGAAGCATATACATGTCAATGTTAATATTCTACAGCTTCTTCCTGCACCACCTGCACCAAGGCCCCTTTTCTTACCCAGTCTCCGCAATCCTTCCGTTTCATCGATTGGTCCCGGGGCAATCCCTATCACCCTGATGCCGAGGGGGCCCCACTCGACAGCAAGGCTCTTGGTTATGGAATCTGGTGGAGGTAAAAAAACAAAACAAAAACATAGAGAGACAGCATTCAGATAGCAACAGTAATACAAGTGACTTTGCTTAAAGTTGAACTCATTGGGACGCAACAAAAAGCTTTGACTATGGCAAAATTCAAATTTAACCCATTGGGGACTGAGTACAAGATATCTTAGGCTACGGTTTATAAAAAAATGGATGTTAAAGCAAAATCAAACCAATTCCAATGGGTTAATATGTGACATTAGTGAAACACATTTACCCAGCTGGGGTGTGGAAACTATTGTGTACCTACACTGTATTTACAATGTACTTGACTCCAAGTATACGTCAACTCAAAGGACCTACAAGAAACGAGCTCTGCCCTGATCTCATAAAACAAATAACCCTTAGTCTACCCCATTTTCTTTCCATAAATCAAATTAGCAACATTCAACCTGACTCTTACATAATGCATTTTCAGATAGATGTATCTTAAGTTTTCTTGAACCTTACAGTCACAGCTGCTACAAACAGGAAAAATAAATTCAGTGAATAATATTTAAATGTGTGACTGATTATATGTTGTGTTTATTATGTATACTTTAGCTATCACTTTGTAATGTTAAATGCTGATAATGTCTGTTTTGTTAATTAGCATGGCAACAAAAACTATTAATCAAATTATCAATCAATCAATCAATCAATCACTCAATCACTCATTCACTTACTCAATCAAACAACTTACACAAAGTCACCTGTATGTATTTAATTACATGGCATATTCTTTGTCATAGAATTCCTGCAGGATTTTCATAAATCAGCCCACTTTCAAACAGCACTTTTTAAATGTAAGTTTCTCTGTCTCCAATTAGTAGATGTGGAGATAGAAAAACAGTTGGTTTTTGTTACCATTACCCACATTCCTACATGGTTTGCTTGAGAGGTTAGCTGTCAATGTGATAAACTGACAATGACATTTGTCCAAAATGTCATGATATTGAATCATTCACAAATCATTATTCTTCTAGTACTGTTTCATTGCAACTTTCTTTATTTCCAATGAGTAGAAGTGGAGTTAAAAAAAAACACTTGCATTTTGTTACCAGCAACCTCATTCTTAAATGGTTTACTTGAGGTGGTAGCTGTCCAAGATGACATGATTCTGAGTTATTCATACACCATTATTCTTCTGGCAGGCCATATGCATGTATGGTATATAGTTCATGTAGAGTCATAAAGGCATATACCACAATGCTTGCACACCTGTGGGAGGCCACACATGTTTTGAGTTAGAAGTGTGGTCCAGGATCTTTACCAGTACATTCCGCTTAAACCACATTCAGACAGAAAAAGGTGTAGCTGCGGCGGCTCTGAGCGGTCTTGAAACCCTCCGATGACCTCCTTCAGATAGCACAGAATTCGCGTAGCAGCTACGCCTTTTCGTCGTCTTAAACCATTCACACAGCAACCAAAAAGGTGGAGTCACTACTCACCTTGTGAGACCGGAACAGGAAGTGTATATTGTACGCGCGATTGTCTTTTGTTTTTCGGCGCGGATGTTGGTGAACTTTGCATGCATCACTGCGCAACGAGTAGCACAGACGGCTTAACTCATTCAGACAGAAGGTGAAGCGTATCAGCTACTCCTTTTCGCCGGCTCTGAAACACCTCTGGAGGTGTTTCAGAGCGGGCTCAGAGCGGGCGAACTTAACACTCCTTTTCGCCGGCTTAAACCATTCAGACAGAAAGTGGAGGAGTAGCAGAGCCGGCTCAGAGCCGGCAAATTTGGGCTGTCTGAAGTGGGTTATAGTGGATGTATGCCAGTTGATAATAAACTATGACCCAATAGATTTCATTCTTTTCAGTGGAGGATATAACACAGGGTTATGCCCAGTTATAAACTTGGCTTTGTTTTGCGCATGAATGTCAAAGAGTCAGATGTTTCATTTAGTGTCTTAATGTCTGTGTCATATTTTACTTCATGGATATGTCCTAGTTGGCAATTAAATGTGACACAATGCATACTGTGGAGGAAATAACATGCTTAGTCATCAACTTGGCTCATTTTGTTTTGTATTTTAATGTTATGTCAGAAGTGTCATTTAAAGGGCAGTGACATGATTGGGAGAAACAAAAATGCCTCTCGAACCAAACTGGTTGAAAGATATACGTATAGATACGTACATCAGCTGGAGTGTATCTCCTGGCTGGAAGGATTTATCTTGAGTTTGTTTATTAAGGGAGAATCAAGAGTGAACATACCAGCAGTCTATCTTTCTCGAGGCCCGAGAGAATTAAATCCCATAGAAAGCTATACAACAGATTTGTCTGTCACAAATCACACTGATGGATTTATTTTTTGTTTAATGAGTCAAGGTTTGACTACAAAATTTTCACAGTAGAATCCTTACATAGTTTACATGATTGTATAGTACTGTAGTTTTACCCCAAGTTGAGGACTACCCCAAGTACCCCCTAATCATGTCACTTACCTTTAATGTTTGTTCATTGTACTACACATAGAAGCAATAAACCATGAGACAATATACTCCATACTTTGCATTATTTGGAGTAAAGAACATATAGGGCGAGAGCCTGCTACTTCTCAATTTACCTCACCGAGCCCAAAAGATTTGATCCTTCAGAGGTACTCAGACTATCTATGTGATTGAAAAAAGATGGGGTCCAGCTGACATATCTTTTTTCATTCACATAGATAGTCTAAGTAATTTTGAGGGGTCAAATCTTTTGGGCTCGATGGGGTAAATTGAGAAGTAGCTAGCTCCCAGACTAATAGACTGGGTTATGTCTTCAACTTGGAGAAATGCAGACTGACAGCAAATTGCTTTGAGTGGGAGTAGAACACCAGGGTACCACATCAGTGAAAGTTTGACAACAGATGGCCAAAATATAAATAGATTCATTAACTTTTGAGTGAGCAACTTTGCAAAGATTAAGCTAACAATTTTTTTAAAGTTTCTTTGAACAAACATCTCCCTCATCGCTGTACTCCATGTATTTTCAGACTACAATTTTTGTTGGTGTTCCCTTTGTGAAGTGTGATCAGCAAAAACAACAACATTCAAAGCTATGAATGTTTAGTGCATATAAAGCAAATAGAAGTTTGCTTACAGTGCATGTCACAGCATTGTCAATTTAGTAATGATCTTTGGAATTCTCAGAATTCAAGTCTGTATTCTAATTTGTCTGATTGTTTTCACACATTCACTGATCTGTTCCTCTGATTTAACTACTTTCATTTGAAATACTTAGTCATCAGACCAGAACTTGACTTTATTCCACTTTCAAATCTACCGAGACACTTACCTCAACGGCCCGCACGTGTACCACGTGCGGGCCTCACTGGCACCAATTTCCTTCTACTATAGCGTTTGGCAGAGAAATTTGTAGCCAAATTCATGTCACAGTTTTGCGTAACTTACCGCAGTCACCACTCTGGAATGAGTTCATTTATACCCCAAAATGTATTATACGTGGAATCGATAACAAATGTTGCTACAATGAACTCGTCTTCTTCCAAAAAGAGGGAGTTGTTTTAAGGATGCGACGTCTCGTCGTTTCTTGCCAAGCGATTCGCCATGTTTTTTCCGGAAATATAAGTGTAATGCGCATGCGCACACAGCGTTAGTCTAGGTTCTAGCCATTTCTATTTCGGTATAATTCTCCGAGTTGCAGCCATACTCGAATATCGCGCTAAGAAGAGTGAGCTCGACTACCCCAGTGATTGCGCCGCCCGATCTTCGGGCGGCGCAATCACTGGGGTAGTCGCCCTCACTCGGCTTGGCGCGATATTCGAGTACTGCAACTCGGAGAAATTATACCGAAGTAGAAACGGCTAGAACCTATAGACTACCACTGCGTTAGCTAGACCGCTAGTCACCGCACCGCCGCGCCGGTCCGGTCGGCGACAGGATGTAGGATCGCACGTCTCAAGCTCTCGTCATGCGGCGCAGCGGACGAGCTGTGTATAGCAGCCTTCAGTAGGCGAGAGACTGGGTAGAGACGAAACGCAGTTAAAGTGTCGCGGTTTGGAGATGTGGGGTAGTATTTAGGTAAGTTTTGGATTTCGATTTTTTTGACTATATTAAGAGATAGATGTACATTCACAAACTGACCTGTTTTAATGTCAGAATGGGCAGAAAAGTTGAGTGAAACGGGGTAGAAGTCGGCGTTTGTGACATGTAGAATATGGCTATTAGTGTCCCACAAGACTCACACGCAGCAAGCGTGTGAGTCTGTCGAGGCTACCGAGACACAAGCTTTCCTACTCTACATCAAAGAAAAAATAGGGGTCACAGCAATTCATAAACAGGATTTTTGCTTTGCATGTAAATATTGAAAGTTTTGTTTGGTGTCTGTTCATTCTACACACTGTATTCCATTGAGCAATAAACCTTGAGTCAAGAGATTTCATACTCTACATAGCAGTAAAGAACATGCCATTATGTCATGATCTTGGTGTTGTTTTGTATGTACATGTTATTAGTTTTGTTTGTTTTATATCCACAGTGTGTTTCATCATATAGCACCAAATCATGCGGTAAGACATGGCTCCACATTTGCATTTTTGGCTGGTTGCCTGATTGGTCAAGCAATTTTTTTTGTTTTCATTCATTTAGTTGCCGAAACAAAATTTTACTTGCCCAAGTGAACAAAATGCATAAT
>JZLH01S0624494.1:2084-12138 GCA_001188425.1 Eucidaris tribuloides | reverse complement strand
CGCCACCAGGTATTTGGGGGTCCCACCATACAACACATGACCATAAACTATCACATGTTCACAAGGTGATCTTACACTGACCTTTTGACTCATGAAATTAGAGGCATAGAAGAAAAACGTTAGGTTCCTGTAGCACAGAATTCAGCAAAGAATAATGCTTAGGAGAGAAATCAAAACAAATACAGTGTAGCCCAGAAAATGTACTATTTTTCCCATTTATCATTCTTTTTGAGCAATTCATTACCTAGACTGTCAATTCTCGTTCAGTGCAAAGCAATGCATTTCAGCCTATTTGTAAAGCGGTAATGATACGTTCTATTGATGGAGTCCTATATAAATTACACATAAACTGGCGTGCACACCAAATTTACATTGGGTCACAAAAACGGCCCTATAATTGAAAGTACCCAACCAAAATAGGTGATCTTGGTGTCATTTGACTTACAACAAAATAGTTTATCAGATGAACCAAATAAAGATGAGCAATTACTTTGGAAAATAACTGTAAATGTAGCTGTACCATTTTTTGAGGGCCACGCTGTATTGTATAGGCTTGTTTTTTTTCATTCAGTACTTGCCTGCATGTAAGCATCAAACACAGCCTTGCTGGTATTGAATGTGCCCATGGTATCTATCTCCATCACAGTCTTGAAGGCGTTGAAAGACAAACCACTGGCAGGGCATATGAAGTTACCAGCAGCTCCTGAAAACAAGCAAAAACGAAAAGATAACAAATTATTGCTAAAACAACAAGAGTGTCGGCTGGGCGAGCACATAATACCCGCCTGTAACGCGGAAATGAAAACATGTCACTGTGACCTTGACCTTTTGACCTCAAAATCATAGCTTCCTGGATCCATGCTAGTATCATACACACCAAATTATATGAGCCTAGGTTAAGTTAAACTTAAGTTATCACGTTTACAGGGACTTCACAAGGGTAAGATGAAAACATGTCACTGTGACCTTGACCTTTGACCTTTTGACCGCAAAATCAATAGGCTTTCTGGGATCCATGCTAGTATCATACACACCAAATTATATGAGCCTAGGTTAAGTTAAACTGAAGTTATTGCGTTTACAAGGAAAAGTTAACGGACGTACGGATGGACGCTACGACAGACGGACGGACAGACGGACAGACAGACGGACACCGAGCGTGATACCATAATACGTCTCGTAGCCGGGCGTATAAAAACAAGTGAATCAGTAAATTAATGTGTAATATATGTCCGCAGAGCAAGTGCATGTCTTTGGAATGGTTCTAATTCCTAAAAGGTATCTAGAACAAACACAAAGTTTCTTTCAAGTTCCTGGAAGTTTCTATTTTAACTACTAGATAAAAACAGGATAAAAATTGGTAGAGAAATGATAAACAAGGCCCTTATAGTTCATTTGTAAAAAAGTAGAATAAATTTACATAAATTAGCCTAAATTAATAAATTTTAAAATTCTGTGTAGATGTTTGGATGCCCCAACCACGCTCCATCGAACATTACTTTGCTTATATTGCCACGTAACTACATGGGGATGTTAAGCATGGCATTTCGAGCACGTCTACACCTTTAACATTCCTACAGGCATTATATTTCAGCATCCTGCCCTGGCCTCATTTTTTTGTATTTACAGTACAGTACCACACAACACACATTGCCATCGGCTTTGATCAAATCAATATTTGCTGATTGACAGGAAGACTGGAGCGGCCCACCTCATACGTATACTGACAATCAGGGGTGGCGCAACAAGGGGGGCGGGGGGTGGAGGGATGTTGGTTGCGACCGCCCCCACTATTTTTTAACATTTGGCCAAAAAAATTTCACACCCCAGCTGTTGATTTGGCCGCGAATTTGGCCCTGAAAAAAATTTTGGCCGCAAAAATTTTCCAGACGGATTTCACCCCCTCTGATTTTGCCCCTGCTCTCAATTCACTCAAGTTGAGTGACATATGACACACAAAATGTTCCCTGATGGGAACAAAAAAAATTTGAGTCAAAGCAAACACTGATATAAAGAATAAGAATACTCAAGTGGTAAATAATTCACAGTATCACACACTGTTTCCAATGTATAATTTGTTAGTTTTTAACCCTCTGAGAATTAAAGAAATAAATTCACTAAAGCTGTAGTAGCTCCATGATGTAACTACTTGTTGGACACTACAGTACAGATTAATTCAGTACAGCATGCGAGTGAGTTAACAAATTAATGGAATCATTGGATATTGGGGTTCAAAACTTAAAAAATATTTTCCTATCCTGTGCAATCAAAAAGTACCAAAAACAAAAACTAAGAAAATAAGCAAAAATGAGAATTAGGCTGCATGTCATGAATTTACCTTTTTCATGGGAAATAATGTAGTACTTTAACAAGAAAGTTATGCAATGCCTAATACATGTGTATGTCTCGCCTGCATCTTGCAATTCTAGACAGCTTTCAGGTTTGTTATTGTCACTTTCATTGATTTTGAAAAAAAATGCATAAATTAACATAATTAATGAATTGCAAAATTCTGTGTAGAAATTTGAAAGCCCCCACCAATATCACAACATCCCTATTAAAGTATCACATAAAACAAATAAAATCAAAATCCACCAAGAAATTAAGAAACATTTTGTGATTTTGAATAATTTGCATAAAATAAGCATAATTCATGAATTTCACAATTAAGTGTTAAAGTTTGGACACCCTAACCTAGTTTTATCAGTCCAAGCAATAAGAATCAGGACCTGCCCCAAAAAATGAAGAAGTGGCATTTTTCTCATTTTCATTGATTTTGGCAAATGCATAAATTTGAATACATAAGTTTCATAATTGTGTGTAAAAGTTTTGAAGCCCTTACCAAGCCCTATCAGATAACAAAAGTATATCAAAATCTGTCTAGAAATAAAGGAAAAATAACATGGTGATTTTGAATAAGTTTGCATAAATTAGCATAATTAATAAACTTCCAAGTTCTGTGTTGAGGTTTGGAAGCCCCTATGACAAAGCCCATACCAAGCCCTATCACATAAAATAAACAGAATCAAAATCTGGCTAGAAATAAAGGAATAGCAGCATTGTTAGTGATTTTTAATAAATAAGCATAATTATTGAACTTCCAAATTCTGTGTTGAAGTTGGAAGCCCCTACCACGACGTACATGTATTAGATGAAACAAAAAGAACCAAAATCTACAGTTCCTCGTAACTTTCAAATTCTGTGTTGAAGTTTGGAAGCCCCTACCAGGCTCTATCATATGACACACACAGAACTAACCCTAGGTTAAGTTTTTGATGTTGACTCCACAACACAGTCTGAGACAAGTATGTTGACCTGAATGACCTTTGACCTTGATTTTGTGACCTGAAATGCTACTCAAATGATTAATGATACTTCATAACCCTTATGTCTAGGTTCCAAGAAACAGAGACTTATACATTCAAAATTATGCGAAACAATGAAAAAATTAACCTTCGTTAAGTTTTTATTGTTGACGCCACCACTGCCTCAAAAAAGCTGTATCTCACTTCTGCTATGCATGGCAGACGAGATAAAAATCATGATGAAGTAATATTTTAAATTATGTCTTTAAAGCCCAAGTTTAGTTTTGGGGATTTTTTGTTATTTGAAAGCTTTATGCCCCAAAGTCATAACCCTGCAATAATAGACTTCTGAATGTCTTTATTTTTTTTAAAAATTAGTTTAATAAATCTTGGGGGGGGGGCACCCCCGAGATTTTCGACTATATTTTATATTATAGCATCCAAAGGGTAAAAAGGCTTTAAGGTTACATGTGTTATACCTCATCTGAAAGAGCAGACTCTGCTCTTTCAATGAGGTATACCATATAACTTTTTATACCCTTTGGATGCTATAATGTAAAATATAGCCGAAAATCTCGACATTCAGAATCTATTATTGCAGGGTTATAACTTTGGGGCATAAAGCTTTCAAATAACAAAAAATCCCCAAAACTCAACTTGGGCTTTAAGGTGAACATTATTTTTCTGTAACAATAATTGTTAGTTCTTTCTCACCATTGACAAGGATGTCAATCTTGCCAAACTGACGCATAGCTTCTTGCACTCCACTTACAATCTCTTTTGGCTGAAAATGACAACAAAAAAAAGAGAAAAAAAGACATGTATGCCTTCTTGGATGATTCATGAAAATGCCCAGGTGGAGCAGACGTATTCATCTTGGGAAAAAACATACAATGTGAGTTTTAATATCAGTTCTTTAACTTTCTCTTTTGTACCACTCCTTTTCACATATGAATTCCTGTTAAGACTGTGCTCATGATTTGCAAACCCTGAAATGAGCTCAATCCAGGAGAGGGGCTGAAATAATTCATAATGTAACCATTCACACTTATCTTAACCTCTCACACGACCTTGTGGCAGAAAAGTCAGTTTAGTGAAATTAATTACCATTAAATGCCCAACTTAAATAAATGCGTTGTTATGATGTGTTTATCAGGGATGTAGTCGAGGCCAACCGTTCCGAGTCACGAGGCCGCTGGAAAAATATTGTTCCCATAGACTTTGTACACGTGGCTCGGTCCGAGGCCAAGGCCAAGGCCAGCAAAATCCGGCCTTGAGGGCCGGCCTCGACTACATCCCTGGTGTTTATCATTTTAAATTTATGCGACTGTAACACGAGTACACTAAACTGGTTACCAGACGGTATTCTTGTATCATTAAGTGAACAAATACAAAGTCATGTATTCCCTGCTTTTCAAAGCCTGTAGCGGGTTAGATAAAGCTGGACCAGCGCCAAATAGCCTTGGCTGCACAGAAACATGTGAATCGCTCACAATTTGACAATTAGCAGGTGAAAGCTACAGCCAGTGTCTGAAATAAAGAATATGCTACACATGCAACTATCCTTTATATTTCAAAAACTGGAGATCATACAACCCCCAAATTTTGAACACCATATTTTTTTCTAATTTTCTTCCACTTGATCAAATCTGAATAAAAATGGTAACCTCTTCAAATCAAGAACTCTGTCTTTAAATCACCTTAATAGACATTTGCAACAATAAATGTCACATTACAGGCATTGTATAACATTGTTTCCAGTTAAAAAAATCTGAGCCACATGATTCCCCATGCTACCAGTGTCTTTGATAAGGTCTAAAAATGAAGCCCTGGAAAAATTGTATTTCAAAATGATTATTTAGTGCTTTAAAAAAGTGAAAATCGTAAGTTGACAGGGTTCACCTGCCCATTTCCTCCCACGGACCTACTGTGTGTAGATCTAGGCTATCTTGTACTTGACCCAATTACTAATTGTTTATTCAGGCATATCTTGCTAGTGGCAACATTAATTTCCAAACTTTTGTATTCTAAGGTGTTTATTTATCCATTCAAACACTACTACAGCTCAGATAGCAAAGTTTGACAATTTTTTGATTTGAAGCTTCACAATGTTCGCCTGTGTCTTCAAGAGTGTTTAAAGCTTGAGTTAGATTAGGATAAAAGTACAGAATACATTCTTAGACAATTCTCTATATAACCTTGAGCAGATATCCACAGCAAAGTTAATTTGTGAGGCATACTATTGATATAAATACTGGGTAACATACCTTTCTCACATCCATCTGAACAGGTACACATTTTTGTCCAGTTGCTTTCTTTAACTTTTCAGCAGCCTATAACCACAAAAAGTGCAAACATAAATAGCAAAGACACAATAAATTAGACAGATAGAAATTTTATTTCACATCATAACTTTAGCAAAACAAAACATATTTCCCCTCCAATGATCTAGGCATCTGTGTTTTGGTTATCATACCAATTTATGTTTTGGGGAAAGAAATTGTACAGAAGTCACGTAACTCAAAAGCTCTCATGATTTTGATCTTTTAATTTCAAATCATCATGGGTCAAAAACACATAGTTAAACTCAGCTATTTGAGTCTTATCTACTACGGATATTACATAGGAATACCGGTAATCCTGTTCTGGACTTCTAGGGATGTTGTGCTGTATTAATACATGTAAGTATGGGACAGACAGAGACTCTCAAATGGTGAAATGGAATAAAGAATAAATCATCTGCTACGATGCTTCCAATTATAAATTTACAAGTGACAAAGTGATAAAATGATAAAATCATACAGTATTGTACCTTTTGTAACCGCACAAGATTGCGACTTGCAATTACAGTGGAACATCGGTGCCTGTAAAAATAATTTTTTTTTTATTAGCATGATAAGTATTAGTGGCATGTTCAAATGTGATGAAAGAAATTTGATATTGACAAAGGTTGAGGGTAAAAGATTCAATAGAGAAAAGATAAGATCATTATACTGTAACACCTGATGTTAACAATAATACTAATAATATCACTACATGCTACAACTACCAACAATCATCATTATTATTATAACATGGTTAGGATTAGGATTAATACAAGTAGATGATACAAAATTTATACAAGTTAAACGAAGAATTAAAGGAAAAATTCATCTAAAATATAAATTTGCACCCACTGAGGCAAAGATCCAGAAACTAAATGATGTAACTAACTGAACTACATTTATTCCATGTCTTGATCAGATGAGATCTTGCTGCCACATACTGTACAGTATTGCCAGGTAGATGGATGCCTCTTAGCATTCAAATTGAATAAACCATTGTGTAAATGATCAAAACAAGATAAAATACAAAAATAAAAGAAATGCACAATATCAAATTTTCCTTTTCTGAAGTATCTATCAAATGTTAATAAAGCAGGCTGGCAGAAAAAAGGAAGTGGGCGGGGATGAGAAATAACATATTATTTAATTTTCACACTACTATTTAAAATGTTGCTCTTTTTGCCCTAAATAACATACCTCATGAACACCTCTGCAATGGTAAAGCAGATTCCTGATCCACCACCAGTAATGAAGGCAACTTTGTCTCTGTGGTACAATTAAAAGGCAGTGACATAATTGGGAGTATTAATACAAGAAGAACTTTAAGTTGATGAAAGATACATCAATGGATACACCAGATGGAGTGTATCTCCTGGCTGGACAGATTTATTTTGAATTTGTTTACTGAAGTCGATCAAGCATGAACATTCTAGCATTTTGTTTCTCTCGGCCCTTTAAAATACATTTCATAGAACCCTACAAAACATATTTGTCTGGACATCACAAGACATTCAGATGGAAGTTATTTTAAAAAGAGTCACCTTTTGACGACTAAATTTTCACAGTACTAGAACCCTTGCAGTTTACTTGATTCTAAACAGTTTCACCCTAAGTTGAGGACTACCCCAAATCATGTCATTTACCTTTAAAGTAAGCATAAAATGAATGTTAAAAATAAAAATAATTATGATAAAAAAAAATCTGAAACACTTATACTTCAAAGCCCCCACAATAACCCCATTCTAAATCATGCACTGCTGTCCAGTGGCGTATGGGGGGCGGAATATGCGAGGGAGCGAAGCGACCGAACCCGATCGCGAGCGAGGGGGGGGGGTGGGAGGGGGGACACCCCCCTCCCATGGTGAGAGCTTTTGGAATTTTGATGCAATTAATCGTGCGATTTGGTGTGTGTTTTTGGCATGTTTTATCGACTTAGAACAGTCTTAGTGATTAAAATAAGACAGTATATTCAGGGGCGGATTCAAGATTTTCAAATACGAGGGACACAAAAAATTGTGCTCAACAGGCGCAATTGCGAAAAGGTTCCTTGCGGGCGGGATCCTGACTGTACTGTGGAAGATCTACGGTAAAATACTATCCTTTCTGCTTTATCATGACTATTTGACGCAAATAGTGCAAAATTCACTTCTTTTTAGTCACATATTTTTTTTTCTATTCAATACAGAACAATACAATCACTTATGATGTTTGTGGCAAGTTAAGTCCCCAAGTAGATTGTGCTGATGATGGCCCCGTGACGGAAAAATATAAAGTCTAATATGCGAGCGAGTCAAAAAAAATATCACATTTTTACAACCAAACCATATAATTGTACATAAAAATTCGCCATGCAAACACAGGAAAAAACACACTTGCATGGTTTTCCCCTCCGAGGAAAGGAAAAATTGCAGTTTCACAAATCTACATATTTTGCTTCTTTAGTGACAAATTGATCTGAATAATTAATCTGAACAATTCTTGAAACGTAATACTACAAAACACTATTAATCACACACAATATTCTTTATTGAAAATTTTGTATTGCAATTTTGCGCGTGCAGCACGCCAAAAATTTTCACAGTTTTTGTACCACGCTATTTCAAACATTTGAAGGCAAACAGTGCATCCTCCAAAATAACAACTTAACAAAAATTCTTATGTATTATGGCTTGTTTAAACACTGTCTGTGCAAGGTACTGCAAAAACATTTAACTTACACAACAATCCTTTTGTAGGCCTATCTCTAAAAAGTGCTTAGAGACATGCAATTTTGTCTTAATGTTTCATCATCATTATTATTATTATTATTAGTAGTAGTAGTAGTATTCAATTTTGCGTCGAGATCTTCATTAAAAATTGTTAACCTATAGGATGCAATTTTGCGCGCGGAGCGCGCCGAAAATTTTGACGTTTCTCACCACGCTTATGAATATATATATATATAAATTCGGGCCTGATGTATATTGCTGTAGATATTTCAGTAGTAGGATTAAAAAACGAAAGAAATGAAGGTGGCAGCTTCATATCAGTTTTTTTTTTTAGGGGGGGGGCCTAAAGTCGTTGGGGGGGGGGTCGACCGCCCCGATCGCCCCCCCTTGGCTACGCCACTGCTGCTGTCATTTCAGTATAAAATCTAAGAGCATCTTACTTAAAGTTAAAAGATTCTGACCAAAGTAAAGTTAGATTTTACATTTTCAGCAATTTTGATGCAAACTCATGGCTGAAGCCCATAATTTTCAGCCACAAGTTACAACATATAGTGGGCCTATATCATTCAAGTTTACCCTTTGGGGATGGTCAAAGGCAGAGGTGATAATTGGGGGGGGGGTGATGGGAGGTGTTGCCCCCGAATTAAAATATCGCTTCCCCCTCATAAATTTTGACGTGAAAGGTTAAAAACGTAACGCAGAAATATTTTTACAAAGCAATGCAAGGCACTAGAAAACCATTGAACCTGACATAAAAATACTTCTGAATTCTATATTGCAATTTTGTGCGCGTAACATTTTTCTCACTTTTGCCTCCCAAGCTAAAAAAAATGGATCAATTTGATGGTAGGCAGCACATGCCACCCAGCAAACATAAAACAACCCTCTCTTATCTTTTAGTGTAATTGTTCCTATTTGATCAGTAACACATCAATTATCAATGGAAAGTGCTGTCATTGCTCATTAATTTTGTATGGAATGTAAATAAAAAAAACAACACAAAAATATAAGAAATGTTACAGTGAACAGTGTATGAACTATAAATGAAGAAATGGCCCAGAAACTCTGACCCTAAAGGGTTAAATAAAATTTGCAGGAAGTATCATAATTTTTATATACATGAATATATACCCCTTGATTACAATGTACGCCTAGTCTCTCGTTCACAATATTTCAATCATCCACTGTAAAAAAAAATATCAGTTTTACTTACACTCACTCACACAAACATCAGATTTCAATTATGAAAAAATAAATCAGATTTAGCAAACAAAAATTATAAACAGACATTCAAGTAGGCCTGTAAAAAAGACTCCTAAAAATGTGTTAAATGGAAAGGGAGTAGCCATAATAGTCAATGTTATATTTTATAAATGCTGTACAGCACATATGAATTTGTAATCACACTTAACTCATTGGAGACTAAGTATGAGTTAACTTGTGTTGGGGTCTGTGGCAAATATGTGTAAATCAAATTGTCTCCAATGGGTCTAATGATACCAACAAACCAAAAATCAAATGGAACAGACTCAAATGTTTTAGTTTCTTTGTTTGATCGTTGCTCTTCCCAACATAAGAATCAGAATCTGGGAAAAGAAGAAAAAAAAATCAGAATAACTAAAAACACAAATAAATGAATAAATGGATAAAAAATAAATAAATGAATAAATAAATAAATAAATAAATAAATAAATAAATAAATAAATAAATAAATAAA
>JZLH01S0624490.1:0-10049 GCA_001188425.1 Eucidaris tribuloides | reverse complement strand
TGTGTGTCTGTGTCTGTGTGTCTGTCTGTGTCTGTGTCTGTGATGGTGTGTGTGTGTGTATGTGTATGTGCATGGATGTGTATGTGTTTTGGTGTGTTTTTGTGGGGGTGTGGGTGTGTGTTTTTGTGTCTGTGATGGCGTGTATGTGTGTGTTTGTGTGCATGTATGTGTGTATGTTTGTGTGTGTGTAATGAAAGTGCATGCTAATATAGTGAAAGCCAAGAAATGAAATAAATAATTTGGTGTAAACATTTATTGTGATAACTTCAGCTTGATTTATAGCCACTGTGGTATGTTCATAATGGTGGTTTCAATATCTAGTTCATATGTTATAAGTCACAAACTGCCTCAAAGAAAGGAGTTAATATCAGAGTTCATATACTTTTTTCCCGTGATTGAAGTGAAACGTGATGAAACTTAATTTAAGAGATTATTCATTCTTGAATATCAATGAAATAATTGTCATCACTTTTATATATTTCATCATGACAGATACTATATTGTGGAAGCCCCATTACAAATTGTCAAACTTTGTTATTTCATATACCTGTATCTGACAGTGTTTGAATAGAAACATAAATACCCTTGAACACTCAACTTTAGACAGTTATGCTGTTACTAGCAAAATGTGTACAAATAAAAATCGGCACATGAATTATTGTCAGCGGACGAGATTTCTGGAGCACAGCAGTCTATGGGGGAAAACTGGCATGGTCGCTCAATGATTTCCACTTTTTAAAAGCACATAATGCTCATTTTGAACTGCATTTTTTTCAGAGCTCCATTTTTAGACCTTACCAGTGACACTGATAGCATGGGGAATCACGTAGCTCAGATTTTTTTAAACTGGAAACATTGTTATATAATGCCTTTAATATCACAAAGGGCACTCTGAAATATTCAATTATTGTTTAGGTCATTAGCGTGATCAATTCTTAATTTTTATGTAATCCCAAAATTGCTATTAAGCGCTTGCTCAAAATTATAGTCCATTTGATCGAGTTTTAATCTGATAAAATCTACAGAGTTTGCAATACATTATCACGAGCAATTAAACTACTGCTCTATAGATCGCTTTCAGATCTTCCATAGGTCAAAGATAATCCCCGTTAGCTAGGTTTTTAGTATGACTGCTTAGTAATCAGCAACCAAAAGAGCTTTCAACATGTTGAATGAACTGATGAACAACTGACAATCAATCGATAATTTTAATTAGTTTTAGTGATAGTGGTAGTGGTTGTTTAATGTTTGTCACGAAATTTACATAAACAAACATATATCGACGTATTGGAATAAAAATAAGGGAAATTGCAAATGGACTTATACGTATACTTTTATATCTGCATGTGAATGACTCGAAGTGTACATGCATAATAATCGAGAATGTTTGCAATAAATGTTTGTTTTCGTTGTCAAACGGCTGTATGCTACAGTAATGCCAGTTTTCCACATTTTTTAGCATTATGAAATCAAGTAGAGCTATGTTCACATATACAAAAATTGGCCTGCTCGGCGGCTGGGCGGTGAGTTTTGAGTTTTTAGCCAATTGCGCCCGGTCACCGAGCGGCAGCCGCCCAGGGCATCCGTCAGTCGGTGCTTTGCCTGAAGTTTTAGCGCGCAGTTAAAAATCTGGCGGCGCCTGCTCGATTTCGGTAGGTCATCAGTCGGTCACACCCGGAGGCTGCGCGGAGTAGCTCCCGAATTTTGCCCAGATTTGACCTGAAATCGATCGGTGACCGACAGGAAATCGACATGACGCCGTCCGATCATCGCTGGGGCTTTACAGCCCGCTCAACTTCTCCAAGAATCACTGGGCGATGCCTAAATTCCAGCGGCGACCGAGCAGGCTATAAGTCGGGCGGTCGCCGCTTTATATGTGACCGTAGCATAAGGATTGAGTGAGTGATTGGGCGAGTGAGTGAGGGAATGATTAGGTGAGTGAGTGGGTGAGTGACTGATTATTTGATTGAGTGATTGATTGATTAATTGATTTTGATTGGTTTGATGGAGAAGATGAACAGAGATAAATAGATAGATAAAAGGATAGATATGGAGATAAGTAGATGGAGGTTGATGGAGGTATGTAGGTAGGCAGATAGGTAGCTAGCTAGCTAGATAGATAGATAGATAGATAGATAGATAGATAGATAGACAGACAGATAGATAGATAGATAGATAGATAGATAGATAGATAGACAGACAAGTTATTTGAATGATAGTAGTTTGTACAGATGGAAACAACATGAGATGAAAAAAAAAACGATTTATAGCAGGCAAAACACTTTAAATTGGGGTCGCTGTTGTGGAGGAAAAACCGTAGGATTTTTATAATACGATTTTTTTTTTCTTTGTTTTACTATTGATTGGGGTACTTAAACATCAAAGAGCCTTTCCCAGTAACTTTGTTTTGGCCGTAGGAGCGGCTCCACAGAGGAAGATGGGGGCAGCCGCCCCGATATTGTCAAAAAAACAAGTTCACGAAATTTAGGAGTTTTTGACATTTTTACCCCCTCCCTAAAATATTCGCTTTCCTTAAGATTTTACCCTGGCGCCGCCCTCCTTTGATGCTATAGGATTTTACTACATGTATTATTTTTTCATAATCAGTTATTTATATCTTCTGTTTATGTTTGTCCCACAGTTTTCGCAACGAGTTCTGACCGGGTCCCCCTGGATGGGTTGGCAAGCCTTGGGTTCGTCATCAGACCGCTCGATCCGAACATTCGACACGGTGGGGCTCCTCCCGCCGAAATATGTTCCGAGACACAAACCTGTGGGAAAGACGGTTATGCCATCACCCTGCTCCTACCGATGTACGAATGTAAAGAGGATGCGGAGGATAGATTACTCAAGGCTATATCGTTATATGACGCGGGCTTTCACAACGTGTAAACGGACCTTTGCTGTAGTGCAGTGCAAACAGCCCCTCCCGGTGGCAAAATTATTTTTTTCTACGAAATTTTGTCCAAGTTGTATTGGGTTGTTGTTGTTGTTTTTTCCTTATCTTACGTTCGTCTAGATTTTGTATGTATCGCCAGACGGAATAAAGCTCATCCTCAGTGTAATAAAATATTTTTTTTAAAGGAATTTAGAAAAAGACTTGCTACCAGCAATATTAAAAAAAAAAAGATCTTGCAGTTTGCAGTGACGGTGTCTAACGATTGAACTAGCTGAGAATTGTCATTCTTGTATGTCATGTACCGTATGTGGCACGTTACAGTGCCTAGCGTTCATACCAAATTGTAAGTGCGCATGTGCCGTTGGACAACAGTTCGTGGGACAAATAATTTAGCCACCCCGTGTCTTGAACTTAATTATCATACCATGGACCATGATTATACGATCTGGTTATAACACATGAGCTGTATTAGCCAGGGGCGGTGCCAGGGTAAAAGTTGTAGACGAAAAGATATTGATAGTAATCATTTTTTTTTTCATTGACAATATATTACTTAAACAAAAGTCATGTACTAAATTCTTAGGTGTTGTTATAAATGAATATTTGAACTGGTCAGATTATGTTAGATATATTTCTACTTCAATTGCTCATGAAATTGGTATAATATTATGTAAATTCCATCATTATCTTCCTGTAAAAACTTTGTTCATGCTTTATAACACTCTTGTATTACCGTACATTTAATATTGCATTATAATCTGGGCAAACTCATACAGTAGTACAAACTCTATATTTATGATACAAAAGAAAGCCATACGCATATGTGGCAGTGTTAATTATCGTGATCACACGGATCCAATCTATAGTAGATATAAAATCCTTAAAATAAATGATATTCATTTTATCCAGACAGCACTTTTCATGTTTCGTTACAATGCTAAACTGTTACCTTTGTATTTTGAAAATAATGTTCCAATCCAGTAAAAAAATCCGTTCATATCCAACAAGGCGTGCATGTATCATTTATTTGACTAATTCCAAAACTCTATTAGCACATAAGTCCATAAGACATACTGGCCCAGATGTATGGAATTCTTTGCCTCCCCAAATTCGTAATATAAATTCAACCGGTCTGTTCAAAAAAATCAGTCAAATGTATGCTCCTTGCCCGATATCAGTAACCCCACAACCCTGTACAAATGTAAATTACTATGTTTCTTCAGTCGTCTTTTGTTAAGAACCTGCCACTAAACTTGCCAATATATCCTTTAATTTTGTTTGCTGTACAATCAATGAACTTTGTATTGTAAAAGGTACTTCACCTGGCAGTGGATAACAACCAGGTGAAGTAACTTCCCTCTTTTAAAATGTACCTGCCATCGTGATATTTTTGCTATCACACTGCTTTCACATACAGTGTAATGAGGAGTCTCTGTACCCCCCCCCCTCTCTCTCTTTCTCTCTGCATCACACAGGTACTCGCAGTGGCGCAAATCCATTTTTAAATGTAGGGGGGACATCATAGACGCGTACGCAGGATTTTGCCAATCCCAGGTCCAAAAATTTTCCCGGTCACGCCAGCCGACGAAAACTCGCTCGGGGGGGCAACGATGACCAAAACCATTTGTTTGCCCGCCAAAATTTTTTTTATCTGCCAAACCACAATCTCAGAATGACCCCGTTTTGGCTCAGATTTTGATAACACAGGCCGCAAGTTGGCTAAGTATTGTTTGGGGGCTATGGGGAATATCCGGAAACTTAAAATACATACTACAACATCAACTTATCTCATGATTTATGTGAGTTATGTAATGATAGTTTGAGAATTCCTAAAAATTTCCATCCATTATTAAGTTTAATGGGAGTGGCCATTTTGATGACGTCATTTCAGCAGGGTCTGCTCTTTCTAATGAGGTATAACTTATAATTATACCCTTAACACCTCATTAACCCTTTTGATGCTATAATGTAAAATATAGTCGAAAGTCTCAGGGTCCCCCCCCCCCGAGATTTTTCATTAATTAATGTGAAAAAAAAACAAAAACGAAAGACATTTAGAATCTGTCATTGGTGTGATATGACCTTTGGGCATATAGCTTTCAAATAAAAAAAATCTCAAAACTAAATTTGAGCTTTAAGTCATAGATTGCTCTTTAATTTACCCCAATCCCGAGAGAAGCGAGCTGCGAGCGAAAAGCTAGTCTAAGTGTCCAGACTCACATCTTGTTCAAGTTCCTGAACTCCGGGCCTGAACTGCCGTAGGATTAGGGCAAAAAAGCGAACAGTCTAAAACTTAGACTAATATTTGGGACAAAATGTCCAAAAATGAGGTTTTTGCTCCAAAATCATCATGAAAGTCATCCTCAAACCTATCAAGTGTAGTAAAAAAAATTGTGGGAAACTGAATATACTTTTAACTAAAACAAAGTTTATGGTAATTGAATGTTCCAAACAAATTTTATCTTAAAAAATCTAGCACAATGGCAGTTTTTAGACCGCCATTTTGATGACGTCATTTGAGCATGTTCCAGAGCAGGAATTCTGGGTATTTTCCTGTGGGATATTCTCCAGATATATACTTTCAAAAAATAACAAAATTTGCTTGTTACATGACAGTTGCCAGTTTGGCAATTTTTAAGCAACTTTTAGGGATCATCTACTCGCCTAAATGAATTATATAATTTCTAAGGAAACTTTAACTCAAGAACCACATTTGGTCAAATATGAAAATCTGGACGGCAAAAAATCTATGTGAATTCCGTTGCGGGAGCCATCGTCTCCCTTGTGTAAGCGGTCGTTATAAAAATATCCCCGGGATGAATAGATTGTGTACTTTGTGTAATGTTGGTTTAGTTGGTAACGAATTCCGTTGTTTGTTTAAGTGTGATTTTTTTTTCCCCATTGATGGTAACAACTTTATTCCCTACAAGTACAGAAACCGTCCAAACACCTTGAAAATGCATTAATTGTTTGATACCCAAAACTTTACAATACTGTCTAAACTTGCTAAGTTCGTTAAAATAATTTTACAGAAGTTTAGTAGATAGGTTGTTATATTTAATACATTTGTTTTACTCCTATATTATTTGTACCTGCACATATACGTCCTAATATAGTATGTCGTAGTTATAGTAAAACGTTTTGTTTGTACAGTTTATACTGCCATCTGTCTGTTCTTTGTATCACTTTATACTGTTATATATTGTTATTTTTCATATTCCAAAAGGTGTCGAAAGAAATAAGTTCAAGTTCAAGCTCAAGTTCAAGCCAATGTACATGACGTACAAGCGTGATGAGGCAGAATGATCTTTTATTCATTGACGTAAGATTTTTTTTTATAATCTTTCTAAAGTGCAGTGTCTTTCTCCTTCAGCTCAACGCTTTGTCTTACGTTAATGCTTTATATACATGATCAGGGGCGGTGCCAAGGGGAGGGGTGGCGACCCCCTATTGTTTTCAAAGTAATAAAATTTAAGGGGATTTTACTGTTTTCGAAAACTTCGCCCCTCCCTCAAGATTTAACTATTTGTGTTTTTCCTTCTTCGTCGTCGACCGCTCCATCATCCCCCCCCCCCACACACACACATTTTTTTTTGCGTTTTCGCTTGCCATTTGGGGCTAGGATTTTGTTGGAGGGGCGGCCAAATTTTTCCCGACGGATTTAACCCCCCCCCCCCGATTAAGTCTGGCGTCGCCTCCTGCCAGTAATTCCTTCAATATTTTGTATCCAGTATCAGGGTAAAGGAACTGACAGTGTGAAAAACTAATATTTTATCATTTTAAGGTCCCCTCAGATTATCATGTTGTCACTGTAGTAAATGGAATGTTGTATTTGATTGTCATCGGGTACTGGGTAGAATGCTCCCATGGACAGAAAACAGAGCACTTTTAGTGCTGGCATGTATGACAATATATTCAATGGCCTAGAGGCGTCGATCTTCGGGGGGGGTAGGGGAGCGATCGCCCCTCCAATGAGAATATTGGGGGGCAAACATATCAATTTGCCCCCCCCCCCCCAATAATTTTGACATCTTGAACAATTCATAATATGCAATACAAATATATGTTATAAAAAGCAATGGAAAGCACTATAAAACCATTCAACATGGCATACTATAATGATACATGTACAAGGCTTTCAAGGCATCATTTAACAATTTTCCAGTCTTAGTCACACGATCCGCCATGTTACTAGTGTCTCTGATATGGTCTAAATAAGAAGCCTTAAAAGAATGAAGTTGAATTAAAATCTACGAGCGACCATTCAGTTTTCCAAACTGTTGTGGTCTGTGCGTACTTTTTTGTGGTTTGTGTAGCTGTCACACTCGACATTTTATCTAATCAAAATTGTTTGTAGTGCCATAAATACGCACATACACACACACAAACACACACACAAACAGACATACACACACACAAACACACGCACACACATATATATATACATATATATATATATATATATGACACACACACACACACACACACACACACACACACACACACACACACACACACACACACACACACACCACCACACACACACACACACACACAATTATTTTGTTCGTTAGATATTTCCATTTATTTATACTGATCGTGCCTTCTATGTGTAATTGGTTGTCAACTTTACCCCAATACTTCAGTCACATACAATTAGGTTTACAGTTGAAGAAAGTATAACGTCACTCTGTCTGAGAAATAGAACGCAATTGGCGGAAATGGTTAATGTGCAATTCATTTAGTAAATTGTAATTATATACGCGTTATACTGTCTCATTCACTGATATAAACAAAAATAAACTTGGAAAACAAGATTATCTATACATCAAAACGTGAGACTGTGCATGCGTTATGCAATTAAAGTGTATCCCTCAGCCAAAAAATTCTGATGTCATTTAACTCTACGCCTGGTGTCTGAAATGTTTCACGTAATTGGATCTTCATCTAAATTGATTTTATGCCATATAGATTACATAAGACGGTTCATAACTTCGAGGTGAAATCAAAAAAGGTTGGAAAAGGCCAAATTTGCTTGAGAGCAGAATGCAGAATACAATTAGGTATCCGTGTTTCACAGTGAAGAGTTGCGTACATGAAAATGTATGAACCACTTGCCAAAACATGTATTGACCAGCCGTCCCGGTAAAAAGAAAACATCTTTTTAAATCTTTCTTTTTTATTTCCTGCAAGAAATTGTGGATTTGTCTTTTAAATTCAAATCCAAGTAGTTTAGCTACCTCCAGAAAATGTCTGTCATATCGGTCGTTCTTTAAAAAAAAGGGGGATATGATCAAAACTGATTCCAACATACTTTAGCTGAGAAAGTTGAGAGAATATATTAAAAGATGTCTTTTGAGTTAGTTTGAAATACAAACGAATGCATACTTATTGCTTTTTATCACATGAAAGCCCTCGTCAAATTATTGGATAAGTATCTCATCATTTCCATTGTTTAAGAGCAGCTTCGAGGAATGATAGCCACCAAAACATAACATTTACAAGATGTATAGGTTGTTCTCCTAACTTATATGATATGCACAGCTTTTTCATGAGACAAACTTTAGTAATTGCAAACACTATACATACGGTAAGCAGTATTGACGTTTGTTGCCTTAAGGTCATGGTTCAATAAATAAAAAAAGTAATTGCCGTGCCTGCTAAAGAGAGAGCTGTCATATCAAAAGCCTTCGCCATCTGTGAGGACAGCCGACGTGAAAAGATTAAAGGCAAGGTCCACCCTGACGTCAAGTTGGTTTTGATACAAGCAGAACAATGAGTAAAACATATTAATGAAAGTTTGGCGAAAATTCACGAAAGAATAGCGGAGTTATAAAGTTTCAAAGTTTTTAATTCTGTGACGTCACATGCAAGCAGCTCCCCATATGTCATGTGATATAAATTCCATAAAGTGCCGTTTTCTCAAAAATTTGAAAATTATTTTACCTTGCGTCCCCCCCGCCCCCCCTCCCCCCTTCATGTATATTATCAGAACACTTATTTCATACAGCGTTTCGTGTGAAAAAACCATTAAAGGCCCAAGTTTAGTTTCGCATTTTTCTTATTTCGACAAGCTTATGCCCAATGTCATAACCCTGAATAATCATCATTGAATTGTCTTTACGTTTTAGTTAATTAATGAAACACTCGTGGGAACACCCCCAAAATTTAAACATCATACGCATCTAAAGCCTTGAAAACTGCTTTAAGCTACATGTGTATACCTCCATCGCTTGAAGAGAGCAGACTGCAGCCTCTTCAACTGTGAGGTATCTAACCTCATATAACATTTAACTCCTTTTGCATGCATGCTAATAGTAAAATATCGTGTCAAAATTCGGGGCGTCCCCCCGACAGTTTTTCAATTAATTAATTAAAAAAAAATCGACAAGACAAAAAAAAATATATCAGTTGATACCTCACTTCTGCAAAGACGCCCGCATCTGCCTCTTGCAGCATGAGTATACACACATGTAACCTTAAATCCTTTTTAACCCTTAAGATGCTGTAATGTAAAATTTTGGGGGTGTTCACACGAAATTTTTCATTAAATAATTAAAAAAAACTACAGACATTCAGAATCTATTATTGCAGGGTTATGACTTTGGGGCATAAAGCTTTCAAATAACAAAAAATCCCCAAAACTAAACTTGGGCTTTAAATTATAATGAATCATTAAAAAAGGGCGATTTATGGAATTCATATTACATGGCATATGGGGAGCTGCTCGCATGCGACGTCACAAAATTAAAACTTTGAAACTTCATAACTATGTTATTCTTTGGTGGATTTTCACCAAAACTTTTATTAATATGTTTCTCTCATTTTTCTGCTTGTATTAAAACCAACTTGACGTCAGGGTGAACTTCGCCGTTAAGAAATATTTCCTCGAGATATATCAGCTAGGCGCAGATATTTGACATACCATGAACATAGAATTATTTTCATGTTTTGTGTTATTTTTTAAGTAATGTATATAATATACCTTGAATGTAATGCTTATATACCTTGTATGTAATGTTCATACACCCTATATCTTATGCATTATACATAATGCCTATGTTATACCGTAGTGTTCATGCTTTTTATTATTAACGATGTTCATATACATTTTATATTATGTTGCACTTGTTATTGTAATGATTTTCTG
>JZLH01S0624487.1:32135-53479 GCA_001188425.1 Eucidaris tribuloides | reverse complement strand
TACATATGCAGACAATTTTTTTCGCAAAGCGCGCATATAAATTGAACATTGTGTAAGTTTAAAGGTTTGTAGTGCTTTGCGCTATTCTCGCATTACGTTTTAAAAATGATTCAATTTGTCATTTTTTTTGTAGGGGAGGGGGCATAAGTAAAGAAAATGTGAAATTTTTCGGCGCGCTTCACGCACAAAATTGCAGTAATACATATTTTATACAACATTGTATAGGTTTAATGTTTTTTTAGTGCCTTACGTTGCTTGTAAAACATATCATTTTTCAATTTGTCATTTTTTTGGGGGGGGGGGGCAGCACAATATGTCTGCCCCAATATTTTCATTGGCGTGGTAATAGAATGATACAATTAATGGTTTTGCAGTGCTTGTGCTGCTTTTTAAACATATATTTTTTCCTTTTTTTTGGGGGGGGGGAGAGGCAAAACAATAATGTTTGTCCCAATATTTACATTGGCGTGGTTATAGAATGTCAAAATTTTCGCCGCGCTACGCGCGCAAAATTGCAATGTCGGCTAGCAATTTTTCGCCCGACGTGCGAAGCAAAATTGAATATTGTGTAAGTTAAATGGTTTTGTAGTGCCTTGCGCTACTATTTAAACATATATTCTTGCATTATGTTTAAAGAATTTTTCAGTTTGTTAACTTTTTAGTAGGGGTAGGCCTATAAGTGAGAAAAACGTCACGTTCTGCATAGGAGGTGATCCCTCACTCACCCTCCCCACATAAGAATTGGCTACTCCTGCAGCATATAGGTCTAAATATGAAATGTGATTATTCGGTCATTAATCAGATATTGTGATAAATAAAAATGAGCTCCCAAAACAAATAGGCCAATACGCTGATATCATAATAATCTTGCTAATTGAAAATTTATACTTTTATATTTTTTAAGTAAAGAAATGCAAAATATTTGTTTGTCTTAATTAGCCAGAATAACGAATTGAAAGTGGATGAAAGTATTGCGGATTGATTTGTCAACTAGAAAGGGAGCCAAAAATATAGATTTTTAAAGGTGAAAATGCATTTTTTCTTACCTGTGAGGGGAAAACCCCTCCGCAGATCCCCCCCCCAAAAGCTATCCCTAATCTACCAAAAAAGAAAAAAAAATTTAAAAAGTGAAGAAAAAATGACCCGACCTCGACCCACCCCTTTTTTTTTAGGGGGGGGGGGATATGTCTGTCGCTATAGTCGATCCTCCACGTGCTGGTCCCGCCCCTATTGAAAATCTTGGCGTACGACAGTGCCGGACCCATACTAATATTGTTGATCGCAGCCTATAATACGTAATTGAAAACCCTTTACCTCCGAAACGCGCATTTGGTCTGTACACGAGCCGAGACAGTTAGTCACTGCAGCGTGAGCTATAACGCGCCGTGTAAGGCATATCCAATCAATGATATTTTCGTGTTACCTTGGGCTTGGATAAACGAACAATGTAGGCCTATCATTTGGCAGGAAAAATGTCACGAATTCAATCCAATGTCAATCTTATGAATTTTTTGGTCGAAAATGAAATGATGAATAAGAGCAATCGAAATATCAACGAAACAAAAAAAAAATCCTTAACAACTTTTCAATGGGTTATTAGCAGATGTAAAATTATTTTACGCTCTCGCATTCACAATTTTGACAATTAAAATGAGGGAAATATTATTTTGGTTTCAAGTAGTGACCTTGATTCCATATTCCGGTCAAATTTTAAGCAAACTATATCGGTAATGTTTACTGCTGATAGATGGCATTTCGGGTATTAATGGGGTAGAAATTCACGCTAACTGATTGGCCGGCTGCACACGTGTTGTCTCGCCAGACCGCCTATTTGACCAATGGGCGCCGTCGCACTTCAAGCGCACTGAGTGGCATGCACGCGTGGGCGGCAATAACGTCATAACCCGAACTTATGAGAATACTATGCCTGATTTCATGGCTAAAATTACACGTTTCCTCTGCGACGAATAAATATGAATTGGTAATAATGTTACATTAATGCTGAAAATGTCCTAAGTTTCAGAAACCGTCCGAAGATCTTTAATAAACCTCCAGTAAATTTTTTGACGGGCCATTGAGTGTGTCAAACCACCCCCCAAAATGGGGGGAAATGACACAATCCCATTGACCAATCTGAAAAAAGGGGAATTTAAAGTCAAAATTACTACCGTTTCCTCTATTGAGAAATAACTTGTGAATTTTGGTTCATCTAAGACAAAACATTTTATAACTTTCAAAATCCGTCCGAAGATTTTTGAGAACTTTCCCTATTTTAAGCTAATCACGGCCGGAACATCAAAAGCCGGTGTTTTTGATGTTCATTTCCCGTGTTAAACGGGATTCACGGCTGCCGCCGAGGCAAATGCGCGTAACTTTTCAATACGGTTTTCTTTTTAAATCCATTTTTCCCTGTAATCAGGCTTAGATCGACTGGAGTTGTTTACATTATGCTGCCTCCTCCGTATGAATGAATTTCGAGTGATTGTAATAAATTACTTGTGATACCACCTCCTCCTTGCCAATCACCAGCAGTGGTTTCCATTATCATCCCGGCCTACATGCCCATGCCCATTGGCCTCCCGAGTTTTCAGTGACCGCGGCATTTTGTCAACACCAACGTCTTTGCACAGTACCCTTTCAACGAAAAAACGAACAAACAAAAACAGGAGACAAACAAACAAACAAACAAACAAACAAACAAACAAACAAACAAACAAATAAACAATCAACATGCAGTCTTCCCGTTGAAACTCCCATTTTCCTTTTGTCAGTGTATTGTATGGTATATGAACACAGAGGGCGTAGCTCCCAAAATGTATTATTCTGGATTAAATTACTCATAGGCAAAGTCCTGCCAGATTTCTAAATAAAAAAACTGTAGCCTATTATTGATATACTGATCGAGCTTTAAACATTGTATAACACCGGAGGGTCAATTAGGAGGAAATACCATTGAATTCAAGGAATCGCAGAATTAGAGGAAATATTCCAAAGAGGGGCGTCAGGTCCCAAAAATCAATTTAAAGAGCAAAATAAATCAAGAACAAAGAAAGAAAAAAAAACATACAAACAAAAACAAAACGGAGTGCAAAAACAAATAGTGTTTGTACGGGATAGCAGATTATTGAATATCACTGCTGTACTGACTAACCAATCAAAATGAACGAATGCATGAATTCAATTCAATTTAATTCAATCTATTTATTTCGCAATAAAAATCAAAATACAAATGTCATTAAATAAATATAAATATAAATTACTGTAATTTTGCGAGGCTCTCCAAGAAGGTCAAAAACCTGTAGGCCTATGTTTTGGAGCGCCTTTACAAACTAACAAAAGAAAAATCTAAACTCAGGTAATAAACGGAACTGTACAATACAACGACAAATAAAATGAATGAATGAATGAAAGGATAAAGGAAGGAAAGGAAGGAAGGAAAGAAGGAAGGAAGGGAAGAATGAGGAAAGGAAGGAAGGAAGGACGGTAGGGATGTATAATTTAATTTTTTTTCCTCCAGGGGAGAGAAACCACCTCCCCACCCTTTCCTTCGTTCTCAACAAAAAGGTTGTCAGACATTGGAACTATGAGCCCCCCCCCCCCCCGATGGGGAAACTCCCCTCGGTAGGGGTGGAATGGACTCACAACCTTGCTATGGCTGGTACCCCAATGCAAATTAGATGATTCCTCGTCCCATCTAAACAAATCGACGACACCCCTCATGACCCTTTAAAAGAGTGTGATAAATATAGATAGGGGCCTACATACATGTAGGCCTATATGATTTTCTAAGTGAGCGTTTCGTGTATAAAAAAAGAAAGAAAAATCAATATGTATTTTGACGATACCGTAGTTAACTCAATTCTGCGAACAGAAAGAACGCGATAATTTCAGCGTAATAGTGATATTTTGGCCGGTATGGTTGCGGGCTAGGCACAGTCAGTGACAGTGTCAGTCATGTCAGTGGTTCAACTTTCGTCTAGTTAGAACTGAAATGAGGTGTGTTTGTGAAGATGTTTTCTCCAATATACACGCAAACCAGGGCGACTTTAGGCAGGATTCGCTGTCTTCAGGAATGTGTCGAATGTTTTCGGGATGCTACACCACTTCCAGAGGGTCTGTGCTACATTCCGAGCAAGTTGGAATTCAAGCTTGCGCAGCAAACCGCAAATGTCCCATTGAAAGTGTACAGCAAACCTGACCGAAAGGCAGAATGCGTCTCAAACTTGACACCGACGAATTGCAAAGAAAAGAAAATTCACGTTGCTGGGCTGGAGATGTGTAATTCTCAGGGACAGTGGCTGAAACTAGAGGTATAAACCGTTACTCTGTCTGTACTCTGGTACTTCTTCTGTATAAAAATAGTTGCAACTCCCTGATTAAAATTGTGCTGCCTTGAAAAACATGTAAAGTGTCAGGACGTGTATGTGGTGGGGGGGGGGGGGAGGGGTGCTGCCCGGGGGGCGAATATTTTATTTACACAACTGTTTAGCCATATCGGTTAAATATGCTCTTCAAACGACTGGTAGCAAAGCCTGACGCGGATATTTGGGATCGCTTGTCGTGACTGCTCGTGTTGCATACTGTACGCAGCTGCACATGTTCATGCACAATAGTGAAGTGCTTGCAACAATGACCACAGTGCAACTTGCGCTCATTGCAATTAATTGCATGAGTCTGATCATGGAGGTATAGAAGAGAGACCTCCATGGTCTGATGCTTACCCGAGTCGGGTTTTTTTTTCCGCATTTTCAGCTTGGATGTATGAGATCTATATGTGCTATCCGACTATAAGGAAGAGGGCAAGTGGCTACTGAATATTTGAGAAATCAAAAACCTAATGACTGTATCTAGTCACGCATGTTTGAAGGAGGGGGTGTGGGTCGCATCTCTGGCCTGAATTTTCATTCTGCACGTTTCAAAGTCTTGCAAATTATTAAACTAGTGGTTTATTTATAGAAAATAAATCATAAAATCTACTACTTAAAATTATAGGCTACATAAGAAACAAATCATTGCATCTACTTCTGCTCCACCACCACGCCCCCCCCCCTCCCAACACACACACACACACACACACACACACACACACACACACACACACACACACACACACACACACACACACACACACACACACACACACACACACCACACACACCACACACACCACACACACACACACACACACACACACACACACGCACGCACACACAGTCACCCACCCACCCACTCACGGTCACCACCACCAACCTCGGCCAAAGTGCTTATAATCTACCTCTTTGGTATGAGGCATTCGTTCACCGTGCGTGGCCGCGGCACTGCGTACTTCTAAAGGCATGCATCACATGTACGAGTCCAGATCACTGTACTCGTGGTGCAGACAGTTGACGACTAGTACCGGACAGACTCCTACCCCCAGAGCACTTCTTCAAATACTTTGCCGAAAGTGGCTAAACAGTTGTGTAAATAAAATATTCGCGCCCGGGGGATCAGTCAAACATAATGCTGATCTACACATGCGTGACCAAATTATTTCCAGATACTCCCTAAACAAGTTGTTCTCTGTGTGCAAAATAACCCCCTAAACAAGTTTTCTGCGTGCTTCATTTAATGTTACACATTTTGACCCCGGCCTATATAAACACGATCCGTTTTCCTGCGGTTGTTTCCCAGGGTTGTACACATCGCTTTCTTAACCAGGGATCGCACTTTTTAGAAACGAGGAGGAAAAAGCTTTGGAATATACATACCCTAAATACGTTTGACCAGTCTTTAAAAAAATGCTTGGGGAAAAATATACCCTAAATACGTTTGACCAGTCTTTCAAATCCACCCTTTTTGTTGAAAATCTGTGTTTTTGATACCCTTGAGTTATACCTCATTTAAAAGAGCAGAGTCTGCTCTTTCAGATGAGGTATAACTCTAATAACCTTAATGCCTTATTAACCCTTTGGATGCTATAATGTAAAATATAGCAGAAAATCTCGGCCTCCCCCCCCTCCCCCGAGATTTTTCATTAATTTTTAAAAAACTAAAGACATTCAGAGTTTATTATTGCGGGGTTATGACTTTGGGGCATAAAGCTTTCAAATAAACAAAAAATTCCCAAAACTAAACTTGGGCTGTAAGAAAAAAAAAAAGACATTGTGAGTATTGTGAGAATTATGGTAGGTCTACATGGTGATAAAGACAGCCTAAATAAGGGGTAATGTGTGATACTCGCCCTCAGCAAGGCCCTATAAATTAGATAATTTGTGTTTATTTTACGTCTTTGCAAGTTTCATCCCGGGATAAAACTTGCAGAAACAGCTATAGGGAGAGGAGCTTATCGATTCAAACAGTGCATACATTACTACGGTGTGACTAACACATGTTAGGTGGCATGCATCGCTCACGCATGGTCAGCTCCAGACCAGTGAACGTGCAATCTGATTGGTTGGCAAGAACTCAATTTTTTTTCTTAACTTATGCCTGTTAGTTGTTGGCTCCTTCTTCCTTTAATCTGAAATAGATCTTCATGTATTTCAAGGAATTAACATCAAATTTGTATTTCAAGGATTTAGAGGAGGAGGGATGGCCAAATCTTTCCGGATTCTGGAGGAGTGATGATGTCTGATGAACTCCACAATGAGGACAGACGCAGCGAGCATGTCTGGTCCCCCACCCCCGTTTCCCCAATAGATGAAAATTTATGAAAGATTTAATGCTGGAAACCTCTTTCTAATTCTATCTGTACACTTTTTGACACACACAACAGTGTCTTATCCTATGCTTACTTTATTGGAGAATCTCTAATTTCTACATAATAGTTGTAAAAGTTAGATTTATGTAAAGTATTAGTCATCTGGAAGTCACCATGGAAGTCTTTAATAATTTTTTGAAATTGAATTAGGACTGAATACTGAAGAAAAGAAAAAAAAACTGTTGGCTATGGAAATTGGATGCACCATGTGCTAACTCTATGGGACTTACAGAATCTCAGAGGTTATGGGTAAAATTAAACAAAAATATTACACAAAAAGTTTTATCCAGTCCAAGAACTGTATTTTCAAAATCTGTGTTATTATAGTACATTAAAGTTATGTACACAATACAAATACACCAGAAATAGATGACTGTGTACCTGGGTAAAAAATACCTGTCTTCTCCATGGTGGCTTTGTTGAAAGAAAGCAGCCGTCGTGAACAGTTTACTATATGTCAGATTTTACAGTGGCTATTTTGGATGGTTAGGGGCAAATCGCCCCTAGCTATACTGTGTATTTTTTTGCGCTGATGTGAAAACTGTACAATCAAATTCCAGTGTAGTATATACTTCTGTACATTTAATACATTGTTTGCAACTTGCTAATTGAAACCACAAATCAACATGTTGTCTTCCAAGTGCATCATAGTTGGAATAAGTGATACAGTATTTGGTGATTTTCATTTTCTTCTCCACTCTAGAGTCCTGTTGATGGTTGGGTGTTGTTATACGACAGTAAAGCCAGTCAAGAGGACCCACCTACACTACAGCCAGTGGAACCCTGCAAAACGAGTGAAACAACACAACTCCTGTTTGGCAAAAAGGCCAAATCGATAGACAAGTGAGTAATTGGTCATCGGCCATACATGGCACACACTGTTTGTACGAGAAAATGATGCTTGTGCGAGAAATTGATGTTTGTGTGAGAAATTGAAGTTTCCAATGTTCCCAAACTTAGACTCTCATTATAAGGCACACTGATCAAAATCTATTTAGAAAAAGAAATCTTTCTCAGTTTCTGGTTCCAAGGAGTTTGTTATAAATTAAAGATACTATTGAGACTAAGCCTGTTATCCGATCCGATACCATCCGAGATTTCTCGGCGGTTTTGGCCCTTGGGACTAATCCGAGCGAGACTGAGATAACTTGATTGATGTCATTTCTTGATATGTGGTGGGGTAAAAAAAAAATTGCACCTTCTTGCTTGGATTTTATACAGTGGGGAATTATTGGACCTTGCATTCACTTCTGTGTTTGTGCTTTAGCATTAAATCAGGTTTTAGCAGCTGCCAATATGTCACAAGACATAAATCCCAGACTGATAGCAGGCTGCAGAGATAAACGATCTCAGGGTTAACATTTTGACCTGTACAAGATGTATTAGAAGTAGGTCAGTGGACTTGTTTCCAGGCATACAGGTGAGGGGTCATCAGGCCGGGTGGGGAATACTTTATTTGCTCTACAGCATGGATGGTACTCATTCAACCTCCCTAGTGCAATGTTGTGTGTACATGATGTTGTCAAGGCAGTGGTATTGTTGACAGTCGAGAATCGAGACAATCCTGAGTCCCGGTAAGCCTTGACACTAGGGACTTTTCGCAAACAGGACGGAGAGGCCGAGAGAACGCGGAATCAACCAACTGTGACGGTCCCTGCGCAGCGCGGCCGTTCAGATTTCTTGACAGTTTCGCTTTTGCTTATTCGGAGACGTACGGAGCGCATGTGACGTCAGTACTGACATGTTGGCCAGTGGTGTAGGCCTACCATTTGCAACATGGTGAATCTTCATTGAGTACGAGTTACAGCTTAAGTTTGCGACATTTTGGATGAAGAAAAGATTGTACTTATTACGCATCAAACAACCTTGACTTTCAATATTATTGAATCCTACTGCTTTGATCTAGATATTTTTAACGATGGTGAATCTAAAATTAAATACGAAATTACCTGTCACATTTCTATAAATTGTCTTGGAAATGTGGACTTGTCTAAGGTCAGCTGATGGTACTTCAAATCTACTTCTATTGATTTATGTTGTATTACCAGCGAGTTGTCTCTTCCACCCTCCCTGGTATAACCACGGACCCTACTGGTATAACCAGGGAGTTGTTATACTCCCTGGTATAACAAAGAATAACAACAAACAAAGCGAGAAATCACAGCAAGACAGCTAATGTTCGACTCCATCCATTGCGTCCAGAAAACACGTGTACCTACGTGTGTGTGAATGTTTACTTTTGAGCTTAACCGGCCAGCGTCTTCGAACAAAGAGCACTGATTGGCTGGCTGGAGTGGCTGCATTGATCCTTCGGACATGCGGACCGAACGCTATTTTGCCAGAGTACGGTTCTTGTTTTGGCTACGACGGAGGGCTTTTCCAGGACATGCATGCGCACATCGATTTCCGGCTTAGATTACCGTCCTATTCTTCTCCCGTCGCGTTTGCGAAAAGTCCCTACTATCCAGACGAGACGGACTGAACCGAGCATGTGACCTCAAGATAACATCCTTAATTGAGTCCTTGCTTAACACCATAAACACCCCCCCCTCCCCAAAAAAGAAATATCATCATCATATCTACTAATTGTGGTAACAATACTTTGGCACAGAACAGAGAAGTTGAAATTGCAAATCACCCCCATTTTGTAGGGCCTTTTCACAATGACAAAAATGAAAAAGCATTGAATCATATCTTGCTGTTATCTCATTGTGGAAAGGTCCCAAAAATTATGATCCAGGCCCTTTCAGAAAAAATCCTGGATACTCCACTGTTGGCTAAAATGAGACTTACACTTAACAATGTGTATGTGCAATTTACTAGTTTCATCTTTAAAGATTGATTTCAGGATTTGCATGTCCATCACTTCCCTTCATTATCAACGATGTAATAGATTTTTCATTTGTCTCTTCTGTATTTAGATCGCAACTGGCTGATCTTATAATTTTACAAACATGTCAGAAAAAATGACCAGGATTTGAACCCGCATCTACAGCTATCCGGGCTGCGACAATACCACCAGGCCATAACTGGTTACCGGCATTGACACAACGACCGAGGAACAAATACCAAAGCTCATAATTCTGACATTGTTATGCTAAATACATGTAGTCCAATTTCATTTAACAATCATGATAAAAATGTCCGCCTTGGACTATTTAGCATAACAATGTCAGAATTATGAGCTTTGGTATTTGTTCCTCGGTCGTCGTGTCAATGCCGGAAACCAGTTATGGCCTGGTGGTATTGTCACAGCCCGGATAGCTGTAGACGCGGGTTCGAATCCTGGTTCATTTTTTCTGACATGTTTGTTAAAATTATAAGATCAGCAGTTGCGATCTAAATACAGAGAGAGACAAATGAAAAATCTATTACATCGTAGTAGTTTAGTACTTACAAATGGTGTGTTGAAAGTTTGAGATCCATACGTCACAAACTTGTTGTTTTATGAGAAAAAGCTAATAACGATATGCTACCAGAATATTGTTCTTTCCGCGAGTTTGAATTTTGCTCAAATTGCGGATCACGGTTATGTGTACGTTCGCACGACCAGCGGAGCACACTGATTGGTCAAACGGCGAAACTCCGCACAACCCTTCAGCTAACAGCAATTTGGACAAATTTGGAACTAACGGCACGGCCTGTGCACGTGCACGTCACTGTGTAAATTTTGAAGTTTAAATGTCCAGATTTTTACCAAAACTACGTATTATATCCAAAGGTTCTATGACAGGTGTTTATTTATACTAATCTTCACATTGTGAACGATTTGAGCTGATTTCATTCATTTTGCCGTTTTCTGGCGTGCAAATCCCATACTCTGTCTTTAACTTTTATTTCATTCCCTCTTCTTGTAGCTGGGAAGAAGTGGTGGAGGTGACGTACAGCCTTCATGTTGGCAAGCTCCCCGAGATGAACCCCCTACACGGAGAAGGGACCGAAGCCCTCAGGGCTGTCCCCATGAACTGGAGCCTAGAGTGTGACGAGGAGCTGGCCAGGTTTCTGGGGGAACACACCGACCACGAGAATGAGAAACTGGGCAGTGTCAAGCAGTACGTGGAAGCTGTGGATGTATCGTCCAGCTGGGTAAAAGAGGGCTGTATTTATTTATTTTTTTCTTTCTGATCTAAAGAATTATTCTACATGTAGCTTGAAATATTAGGAAAAATATGGAAGCCATATATCTACATGTACAATGATGTGCAAAAGTACTGTATTAACCCATTGGAGATGATTTGATTTCACTATATCACACATTTTCCATGAACCCCAACATGAGTGAACTCGTACTTAGTTTCCAACGAGTTAATACAAAAAAACACACATAGGCTTTTTGTAGATAACCTAAAAAGTATGCCAAATGACCTTTCCTGCAGAACATGGTAATTCACCAATGATATGTCACTTGAATGAAAGTAACTATTTTGGGGTACATCAAAAATGGTCAATGTCAAGTGATTATATGAAATTTCATGAGAAAATTTCTAATGTTTTGCAGGATTTCAAAGGAGAGGTAGTTTGTGGAAAGCATAGTTTTTCTTGTGTTACTTATGTGGGTGGATTCAAAGAATCCAGAACAGTGAGAAGAAAACTGTCAAAAGTTTGAACAAATTTGGCAGAGCCATTCAAGTGTTAAATAAATTTTTAAACATTCAGTCTATGCTGATCATGGGGAACTCTAAAGTGAATAGCTCAGGCTAATTTTGTGATAATAGTGTGGAAAACACACCATAGGGTTTGCATGCAGATTTTCACTAATTTTCACTTTTCTGATTCGTTGCTTGAGAAGGTGACCTGATTCTTTCAGAGAACCAATCAGGATAATTTTTGCTGTCACATACTTTGACAATAAACAAAAAGATTTGTTTATTTGTGATGACAAGTGAGAAAATGTGAAAAAATGAAAGGTTGAGCAGTTACAACAGCTATTTTTGTGTTGGAAATGATAGCTTATAGTACCATACGGTTATGATATGACAGGTCCACAATGCAGGTGTACATCTAAATGCTATTTAGTAACTAAGTTTTCTTGCAAGTAACACATGTCTTTCTGAAGTCTCATACTCTCTTAAGTGTGACTTAAAAGAAACTTGCAGACAGAGACAGCAGGATTTAAACTCCCCGGGATCTCTGCCATACAGCAATATTGTTAAAGCCCCCTGCCCAAATTGTATGGTTGTACTCGACCGACCGACTTGATGTAATGGGGCTGACCCATTTCCTATTTTCTTTTTTTTTATTATTCACAACCAGAATCACGGCAAAACTTACACCGAAAAGTTGAAGAAAAAAATGCTGATAAAGATGATAGCGTGTCTGACACACAGAAGAATACTGTGTTCTAACAGCAGCCGTCTCTGACAACCGGTTTCACATTCAATACGAGCTTTTTACTGCAGGGATGCAACTGTAAAGTGACATATTTTTACCAAAGTATCCCAGTATTGGTGTCAATCTGAAAAAAAAAATGACCGACTGACCCTATATGTAAAAAAAAATGGGCATTTGTAGTACAATCAAACAATTTCTTATTTTTGGCCTTATTGACAGATGACATAATTTTCATGTGGTTGACCATTTGGGGGAAGGGGAGGGGGCGGGGGGGGGGGGGGGCAAATGCCCCCTAATCCTCCTACTTGGTGATACATTAACAAACAAATATTTTGTTCTTCTCTTTAACAGGATGATGAGAGTGCATCCTGTCTGACAGATGGAGACCCCACCACATACTGGGAGAGTGATGGGAGACAGGGACAACACTGGATACGTCTTAGGATGAGACGAGGGACTGTCATCAAGTGAGGGCTAAACTCAATTGATTTACTTAACCAGTTTTGCTATGGCTTGTCCGGCAGAAAGGCCCCAGCTTATGTTCCTGGCAGGAGGGCCTTAACAGTAAATGTTCTCTAATTTGAGAAATAATGCTTTATTTAATATTTGCCCTTAACAGACTGACAGAAGGATTTAAAAATATCACACTACTTTGAATTCTTGTGAAAAGAGCCAATGGTTTCAAGTTAGAGACAATTTAGTGTTCAGGCCCTTCTGCCGCATATGCTAGGGCCCTTTCGCTGGACAACCAACGATTTGTACAGGGCTCCACACTAACTTTTTTGGCTGCTTGCCCGATTGGGCAAGCAAACTTTTTCTTTTCATTCATTAATTGCCTGAACAAAATTTTTACTTGCCCAGGTAAATCAAATGCTTGTTAATGGTGTTACTTTTGAGAAAGTATTATGTTAAAAGTGTTTTTACAGATTTTACTCAATTGGAATTTACCCAAAATTGAAACTGAATTGAAAAACACAAGTATTTAATAATCTCTTGATTTTAGAGTTAAAAATTTGTTCTTGCCCATGCGGGCAAGTAAAATTGATTACCATAAATTTTTACTTGCCCAGAAGCAAAATTTACTTGGCCCTGGCAAGCGGGCAAGTACTAGTGTCGAGCCCTGATTTATAGTAGAAAAAAACCCTTGTATGTGCAGAATAGATCTTTGTGCCCATATTCTGCGTTTTTGTTTTTGATTTGTTTGGGGGGGGGAGGAGTGGGAGTAGGGGGATAAGACTATCATGATTTTGGGTGTCACAAACTCACATTCCAAACTGAATTGAATGTCAATCTCTTTGATCCAAGAAATAAAAAGGTGCTCCGTTTTCTAGCATAGTATAAACCAATCATCCTTGGTAGTAAAATATGATTGTTTCACTCTTATGTCCTAACCACTGATCCATCAAATCAAATTATTGTATCATGTGAAAATTTGCTATAATATAAGTCTACCTATCACTGCTTGTGTAAGTATATCAGTTGTTTGCATCGGTTAAAGAAAATATGTGTTTATATGGTCAAATTGCACGTGCAAAATATACCGTATAAAAAATGGAGAGATGTATAATTAATATATTTATTCACATCCAGTATTTATTTCACTCGTGATATATAATCTTGTTTTGAAATATAAAGACCCCCAAAACATTTATGCCAAGACCTACAATAACAGTCTCTGTGTTTTCTTCATGCATTTTAGGAAACTCTACATCACAGTCAATGCCCATGATGATAACTACATGCCAACACATGTGGTGGTCATGGCGGGGGAGGTGGAGAATCTACTTAAGTTGGGTGACATCACCATAGAACAGTAAGTTGAGTATTTGAAGAACCCCCTTGTTCCTGCTTACCAGCCCTCAAAATTCTGACTGTAAGAAGACTTCCTATGTCAGTCAGTTGTATCACTATTGATATCTTAGGGCATTTGGAGTAGTTTTTAATGTGTACCGTACAGTCTATGTTGTGTATTATACGGTGATTTGGTTTCTGCCTATTTTTGGTGAACCAATTCCAGATCACAGAAATCACTATGTGCAGTTTTTGAACTTCGATGATGTACAGTTAATTTATGGTGAGCGATAATCACCGATGATGGCTGACCATATATTTAACCTCTTGCAAAATTGTCAGCAAAGTGTGAATGATAAAAATTAAATTATCTTTATCGTGATCAAACATTTATTCTAATGTAGTATATTCCAAAGTCTGGGTAGTTATACCAGGTGATTTGAGAGTGACACTTTTTTTTTATAATTGTATGTTTTATTGAATTATATACAATCAAAATATATACAAGTAATCAACAATGATTGGAAAAGTAAAATGGGGGAAAAAAGAAAAAAAGGGGATGACAACAACTTATGTTACATTGAAATACATGTTACAAGATAACCAATTAGTTTAGGACTCCTAATTATTGATGAATTTTCCTAAGTCCCGTAGCTGCTTGTTCATTGCCATTATTGTAATAGCAGTTAGTAAAGCTTGATTTTTGTTTCGTTTTATTTGAAATCCAGAACATTCACTGGAGATATATGTATTCTTGAAGACATGACCCAGTTTTATCCTACCATTGAAATACGGATCAAGACATGTAAAGGTAAGACCTAAATAGGTTTCAAATAATTGTCAAAGGATATGCTTTATCTGTACTTTGTATGAGTTATAATGAAAATAATGATAATGATAATAATAATAATAATAATTATAATTTGCTACCTTAAGGCGAATTCGTTTGTTCTCCTCCTATTCTTTTGATACCCCTTAACGCACACTTTTTTCAATTTAACACTCTCCTGCCCTATTGTGACGGAATAAACCCTATTGTGTGGATTCCCCCTGTGGTGGCTTTTAATGTTGTAATAATAATGATAATAATAATAATAATAATAATAATAATAATTATAATAATAATAATAATAATAATAACGAAAATAGTAATGGTGATGATGATGTTGATGATGATGATGATGATGATGTTGCTGATAAAAATAACAATAACACACTACTTTTGTCAAGTTACACAATTTGTTGGTAGTCTGGTTAAAATTAATTTTTACTTATATTTATACTCCTTGTGTGGTGGAATAACAGTACCGGTAATTGCTTTGGTGAAGCCCATAAAAAATTGCATCCTCTTTATTTGTTGAGTTCTTCCATATAACCTTGAAGGGAAGTTATGAATTTAATATTGCATGTATATCTGAGTAATAGTCATTCTTTTCCATGGCCAGGCACATACTTGTTTAAACAGCTGGTAAATATCTTGTGACATACAAACAAGTGCATAAATTAATTCGGACCAAGGAAAGATGGATACGCCTGAATACAGCATAAAAGAATATTTGTAGTGAATATGACTGATAGAGGTCCCGTCATTCTGTGTTTTCAAGTCTGTGATGACATGATATTGGTCAAAGGGCAGTGACATGATTGGGAGAAATAAAAAAATGCCTCTGAACCAAACTGGTTGAAAGATATATTAATGGGTACACCAGCTGCAGTGCATCTCCAGGCTGCAATGATTTATCTTGAATTTGTTTACTTAAGCCAAATCAAGCATGAATATGCTAGCATTTTGTTTCTCTCAAGCCCCGACGGAAAAATTTCTCATAGAGAGCTACACAACATATTTGTCTATCACAAGGCATATTGATGGGAGTTATTTTAGAAAGAATCAACTTTTAACTACCAAATGTTCATAGTAGAATCCTTGCATAGTTTACTTGATTCTAGAATAGTTTCACCCCAAGTTGTGGACTATCCCCAATTATGTCATTTACCTTAAAAAAATAAATTATATCTGATTTCTCTTCTTTTTCAGATGATGGTGTGGACACCAGAATCCATGGAATCAAGATCAAGTCCCTGAAGGAGAGAGATTTGGGCCTCAATATTGATCTCTTTGAGAAGAAAGAATTAGTCAGGTAATAACTTAGTGGATCTAGTTAAAACTGTCAAACAATTCAATCTTTACTATCAAAAACTTAAATACATGTACACATTGCCGAGGACGCGTAGCGGAGTTCGGACTGTTATGACCCCAATTGCCATGAGGAGTGGGAAGGTTCGAAACGGCTTAAGAATTAAGTCCAGAAAATGCTGACTGGCCGATGTGTATAGTGGGCGTTTGTTGCAACCAGTTCGTCCCAACTCGCCATCATCCATACACATATGCTATTTCGGATGTCGATAACTGAGCATGGAGTACCACGTGCTTGGGAAAATCCGTCATACCCGGTGCCTACCAAGCGTCCAATCAAAACATGATTTTTCCCCTTATCGCATTAACCTCTGTTGTGATGAAGTGTTTTAGAAGATTGCGTATTACTAAACTGCATATGTTCTACTCGCGAATTACTTGAAAGAATTCAATTTGCTTATCATCTAGCGATCTTCATTCGTTGCAATTCTACATTTAAGGATAACTGGTACACCAGCACAACGATGCGGAGGAGGGCTACGCACGAGCGACTTTTTGTGGATTTCTCTCCCGCTTTCATTACCATCAGCATTACAAGTTAATTGAAAAACTCGAACAATTGCATGGTTAAAAACCATCCTCATTATGGATATAGATTTCTACACAGAAGAACCCAGAACAGTAAGGTGAATGACTCTCTATCGCAAACTCAACGAACATGTGGTACCCTCAGGGAGTGTGTTACTTTTCCCTCAAGTATTATTTTCCTGTGTATACAATGATTGTGTATTCTGAACGATCCATCAGTTCATGTTTTGAATACGCAGATGATACTGTTATTGTCGGTACCTGATAAGCAAAAAGCGAGAATTATTTATCGGATACTGTTCACTATTTTGGGAAAGTCGTGTACGACAATCACATCGTGTAATTCAAAAAAACACTAAAGAAATGATTCTTCGATTAGAAAGAAAGCAATTGTTGTCCTCGTAATAATTCCATCTAATATATGGGATGCCAATCAGAAAATGTAAACGCTATAAGACTTAGGAACTGAAACTTATGATCCAGCTGAATTGGGAGAGCAAACAAAGTACTTCCACTAAATGTAACTCAGCGACTATATTTTCTTCGGAAACTAACATATTTCATGGTAAACGAACGGGATCCATACATTTTTTTTAATCGGCTGATTCAGAGAGATAACCGACTGTGTAATCTGGTAAAATAACGCAAACAAAAACGAGCTGAGAAGCTTCACGGGGTAGCAAAGCAAGCTTAGCAAATCATACCGTGACGGTCGATCTAGACAATATAGCAAAGGAAAAAGTAATTGCAAAGGCCCAGGCTATTGTATCAGACGATTCTCACCCACTACGACACAAGTACAAAATGTTGAAAAGTGGAAAGCGTTGGCAGTCATTAAGAGCTAGGACAACACGTTACCTCAGGTCATTCACTCCGTATTCAATCCGTCTTTTAAATAAATAGAGTAAATCATACACGTATAATGTGCACCATGTATCATCAAGTAATTGAATATTATTTATCGAATTCCAATATATTCTGCCTCGCTGTATCAATTTTACTTCAATTATTATAGATACACATTGATAATATCAACGTATTAATACTGTTACCACACTGCCTTACATAATCGTTAATTTCTTTTTGAACTGCAATAATATTATGTATCAGAAATTCATCTATTAAAATACTTACCTACCTCATAATCTGTCATTCTAGAACACAAGACCACCAAAATATTGACATCACTTTTTGTTTGTTTGTAAACTATACTGTAATGGAATATCTGTGTTAATCTATATGTTGTAACTGTGTATTTTTGTATGATTCTATGTTATTTATATGCATGTAAACAAAATATATATCCTTGAAGGACAATAAAAAAACATTGAATACATAATGTTAACACGAAATGATTGTATATTAAAAATCTCTGCGAGAAAATTCAGTAAAAATATACCATTCATTCCAAGACATACATGTATAATTTGTATCCATGTCATTTATCATTCTATAGGTAGAAATAAAACATACTTAGAAACTACCTAACATGTTGATAGTCATGAAGAGTTGAATTGAATAATTTATTGTTGGAGACTGCATGATAATGAAGAAAGCACTGAAAATGTTAATGGTGGAAGAGGAAATTTACATGTTTTAAATGTTAGGGATTATAGTTTTGTGTATGTACGTAAAGTCTGTCTCACATGGCTTCACACATTACTCCTTCAAAATTGGACCCATTTCAAGCATGCACAAATGTGCACCACCTCCACCCCCTGGGGAATATTCCTAACCTGGCTGTCAGGTAGGTGCTCAGGAGCTAATTTTTATGCCTCCGCAACGTAGTTGCTGGAGGCATTATGTTTTCGGGTTGTCCGTCTGCTTGTCCGTCTGTTACAGTTTCTCGTAACCGCGATAACTTAAGACCGGCCGATCGGATTTTGATGTAACTAGGACCAAGTATGTACCATGAGGCAGCAATGAACTGATTAGAGTTTGGGGGTGAAAGGTGAAAGGTCAAAGGTCATAGGGCCTAAAATACGTCTGATTTGGGCTCGTTACCTGATCAGTTTGTCGGATTTTGATATTACTTGGATGAAGTATGTATTATAAGGCACCAATGAACTTATTAGATTTTGGAGTTGAAAAGACAAAGGTTACATGGCCTCATGCATGTCTGATTTGGGCTCGTTACTACGGTAGCTTAAGAATGGCTGGTCCGATTTTAATGTTACAGTACTTGGGTGAAGTATGTATTATAATGCACCAATGAACTGATCAGATTTCAGGGTCAAATGGTCAAAGGTCACAAGGCCCCATACTTGGTTTCTTTACCACAATAACATGAGAATGGCTTATCGGATATTAATGTAACTTGGGTGAAGTGTGTATTATGGGGCACTCATGAATTGATAAGATTTTAAAGTTGAAATGTCAAAGGTCATGAGGCCCCGTACTTGGTGTTTTATCACGATAACTTATGGAAGGCTTATCGGATGATGATGTAATGTGGGTCAAGGACGTGTATGTTTTGTGTGGTTGTGATGAACTGATTAGATTTTGGAGTTGAAAGGTTCAAGGTCACAGGACCTTGTATCTCATTTCAGTTCACTACCATGGTAACTTAAAAGACTTCAGATTGAATACATACATGAATGATGCATTTCAATTTTGGAATTGGACGGGGTGCGAAGGCATACCCACCGGCTGCGTGCAGCCAAATTGCTCTAGTTTCACCGATGACATTTTTAGTCCTCTCAGGTATTGGGTGGAGACAGGTTATATGGAAGAAGAATCTTACTGGTGGACACAAATGTTATAACAAGGCTCGAAACTGGAAATCTCCTACATGATATCCACTGCTGTGCCCACTACGCCACAACACCACTTCATTATAAGCCAGAATCAAAGATCATTTTCTTTTCTTTGTTTTCCAGATATCCAAGACTAGAGCTTGTAGACAAGGACAAGTTGTATAGAAGAGCACTTGTTCTACAAAGGTTTGTCAGAGACATTGTTTACACAATATGATTGTGTTATCCCGTTGGAGACGATTTGATTTTGCTATAACACGTATTTTCCATAGCCTCCAACATGAGTTAACTCGTACTTAGTCTCCAACGGGTTAAGATTTGTTTACAAAGACATTATAAGTCACTGAATACATGTGCCAAAGGACTGAACCACACAGTGACGAAATTGGGAGGACAGACACAAACTGGCTAATTTTTAATGAGTAATATTTCATATTGACAGAGATGTCAATTCTTACAGTAACAGTGAGTACTTAATTTGGGAACTATGCCATTATCAGATTGATGTCTGGGTATTGAAGTGGTTGAGGCCATTTTCAAAAAAAAAGGCAGGCATTTGTGAGTCATTAAGGGCATCGAGGCCAAACAATAAACGGCATGTGTTAGACACTTAACATTTGAAGAGAGAGAGAGAGAGTAAAAATTGGTTGACAGGTCCAAAAAATTGTGACAGTCATGCTTTTCTTCTTATTGTGATACAGATTTATTTATCATGTCATAATCAGGAAAGATTTCAGATATATTGAACAAAAATAAAGGTTACGAAGGGCACTGCTGCCAATGGAAGAAAGGGCAATTATATTATGGCTTTGAGTAGGTGTGGAGTAGTACAAAGGGAACCAAGGCCAAACACAAGGACACCAGAAAGCTAAATACTTGCCCTGGAATTATTGTTTTTAAACTAGATTTATCAAGCTACTTGATAGTGTAATCCACTTCATAGTCCCGGCTTGGGAGTATTCCGTTGGATCTTTCCGCTCCCTGGAAGTCGTTCGTCAATTCCTACCATTGTCAAAGAAGAGGAATGGCCTCATTCATCATTTTCTCAGCCAATCAGAAACAGGGTAAGTGTTGTATTGATCTCATTCTTTACTGTCTTAGCCAATCAGAAACAGGGTAAGTGTAATGTAGGTGTCATTCCTTACTTTCATAGCCAATCAGAACCGGGGTGAGTGTTGTGTTGATCTCAATCATTACCGAGTCTCTCCTAGCCAAGTAAAGAACAAAAAAAAAGACATTTAGTCCGTTATAAGAAGTACTTAAGGACCTCATTTTTATTTGCTATCAAGAAATTCAGAAAGAAATGAATGTTTTCTATTTTTTATTGTTTATATCTCCTTGAAGACCCTATTAAATTCAGGGGGTCCCTTTTGTAGTTCGTAGGCTATATCTTTGATCTGAGGGTAGGTACTTTGTGAGAATATGTTTATAACTGTGATGTGAATATCATCCTTTAAATTAAACACTCATGTAATTCATCTCACTCAGACGAATGCGAAAAATTAATTGAAAATTTCAACTTTTGTAGTACTTTCATAAATTTGTTGAATTCCTAACGAGTATACTAATTTTATTTTGACAGGCGACCATCACGAATGCCCAGACTTTACATTAATAGGCGCAGTGCTGTGGATCACCGCCTTGATCCATCTAAGGATCCTTCCTGTAAGAATGCAATGTTTTGTCAGGTAACAACAACAAGTCATCTTTGTAAACCCACTGCATAACGTAATACTTCACCATTTTCTTGGTGTATAATTTGATTGTAGGTTCATTTGTTTGATAATTCTTTATGATGTGTAATGCTTCTGTGTAAGAAAAAATACTATGTACAGAATATAAGTTTGTAAGTCAAGTTCACATATTACCTCAATCTATTGCCTTTGTCAAAATGAGGATTTGGGGGGATTTAGGAGGTTTCTTTTAATAATTATTGTCATCAGTCCTTCTCTTTTTTTTCTTATACCTCTGTATGTATATTTATCACTAAAATTTCCTTTTT